>CAXIIO010001142.1:0-23849 GCA_964028335.1 Altica lythri | reverse complement strand
GGTTCATTTAAACTTGCATCAGCTGCATCCACTGGATCGATCAAAAGTACTAGTGCCACTGGTGAAAAGAAAAAGGCTTCTGGTGCAAAACCCAAAAAAGCTGCAACTGTAAAACGATCTAGTTTAGCAACTGGAGATAAAACTAAACCGGCTAAGAAATCAATCAAAGCGAAAAAATCACCAATAAAAGCTGCTAAACCGAAAAAAGACGAAAAGAAAACACCATCTGCTGCTAAAACTACATCGACTACAACTGCAAAATCACCGATTAAAGCCAAAAAATCAGCTAAAGGTCCAACTAAAAAACCAAAGGCACCAAAACCAAAAACTGCCAAAACTCCTACTTCACCTAAAGCCAGGAAGGCAGCATCACCTAAAAAGAAGAAATAAACACGAAATATTTATATATCATCGTTGTTTATGTGGTATCATCCTTCAATAAACTGTTATTATAAACAAATGGCCCTTTTGAGGGCCACAAAATTATTCAATTTTAATAATGATAGAATAAAAATAATAATTATAATAATAATAAAACAAAAACCGTATAAGTTGATAAGTTTGATACAAGTTTTAAAAATTTTAAATTGTAAAAAAAAAAAAATTATTTATCATTCAATTAGATTTTCTTTTGTACGAATTTAGCTAAATATTAAAACAAAAATGAATATATATATATATATATATATATATATATATATGTATTGTGCTTCTTAAAGATTTTCTAAGTGGAAACGCAATAAATCACAACAAAATATAACAATATTTGTTTTTATATAAAAACATTTTTTTTTATCAACAAATCATTTTAGCAAATATTTATTTTATTATACGTTTACTTTTTTTTTACGTTATTAGACTAGAATGACATTTATTATCATTCAATTTCAAATTGCATTCCAAATTTGCAAATTAATAAATAAATTATACATGTGTTAGTTTTTTTTTTGTCGAACATTATAAAATAATAATAATATTATGGCCCTGAAAAGGGCCGAGTATTTACTAATTTGACAACGAATAAAAAATTTAAGCCTTCTTTTCAGTTTTCTTGGGTAAAAGAACAGCTTGTATATTTGGTAAAACACCACCTTGTGCAATTGTAACACCAGACAGAAGTTTATTTAATTCTTCGTCGTTACGAATTGCCAATTGCAAATGTCTAGGAATAATAAGAGTTTTCTTGTTATCACGAGCAGCATTACCCGCCAATTCTAGTACTTCAGCAGCTAAATATTCCATGACAGCAGCCAAATAAACTGGTGCACCAGCTCCAACACGTTCAGCATAATTTCCTTTTCTCAACAGACGATGAATACGTCCAACGGGAAACTGTAAACCAGCACGAGTTGATCGTGTCTTTGCCTTTCCTTTAACTTTGCCTCCTTTACCACGTCCGGACATTTTCACTTAGTTACAGACAGATAGACAGAAAAAGAACTGAGGAATACTCTCCACGGTGCAAAGAGATATGAAAATATTTACTATGTACCAACAAATTTATACTAACGAGTGTAGCCAATAGCGTACAGCGCACATGCCATAACGCAGTGGGTGGAGCCTATTGAAGAAACGGAACTTTATTATAAATATGCCTCGTAAGGTAGAGACACCGCTTAGTTGACGTTATACTTTGTATCGTTTAATAGTAAATATGCCACCAAAAACAAGCGGAAAAGCTGCAAAAAAAGCCGGAAAGGCACAAAAAAATATTTCTAAAGGAGATAAAAAGAAGAGACGAAAGAGGAAGGAAAGTTATGCCATTTACATCTACAAAGTTTTGAAACAAGTACATCCTGACACCGGTATTTCCAGTAAAGCTATGAGTATCATGAACAGTTTTGTTAATGATATTTTCGAACGTATTGCAGCTGAAGCTTCACGTTTAGCACATTACAATAAACGTTCTACGATTACCAGTAGAGAAATTCAAACTGCAGTTCGTCTATTACTTCCTGGTGAATTGGCTAAACACGCAGTCAGTGAAGGAACAAAAGCTGTAACTAAATATACAAGTTCTAAATAATTTCATGTTTATTTACATAGCATTTACCTATTTCTTTTTAACAACAACAACGGTTCTTTTAAGAACCACAACATATACGTATATATATATATAAAATGATAAAAATTATAATTAAATTGTATTAGATTTTATTATTAATGACAAGATCTATTACAGTATAAAAATTATATAATTTTTTTATTAAAATATTGAAACAAAAAAAAAGAATATAATTACTGAATTTTTAAATAATTAACAATAAAATATTAAAGAAAGAAATAAATAAATAAATAAATAAATAATACAAATTTTATAGTAAATAGCATACAAATTATTAATTATATCCTCAAATATTTTATAAATAATCCAAAATATATTCTACAAATAATACAAATTGAATAAACAACAAAAAAATGACATTTTTTTTATTTTTACATCTTTTATTTTCTGAAACAACTGACTATTATCTGTTATAATATATTTAACTTAGTGAAGTTTAGGTTGCAAAAATTAAGTAACTATTAAATTTTATCATAATTAATAAAATATACTTGTGGTTCTGAAAAGAACCGTTGTTGTTATTTATATAAAAAAAAATCCCTGTTTAGGCACGTTCTCCACGAATTCTTCTAGCCAATTGAATGTCTTTAGGCATTATAGTTACACGTTTAGCATGGATGGCACACAAATTTGTATCTTCAAAAAGACCAACCAAGTAAGCTTCACTGGCTTCTTGAAGAGCCATTACAGCGGAACTTTGGAAACGTAAATCGGTTTTAAAATCCTGTGCAATTTCTCGCACTAAACGTTGGAAAGGTAATTTTCGGATCAAAAGCTCAGTACTTTTCTGATAACGTCTGATTTCACGAAGAGCTACAGTTCCGGGACGGTAACGATGTGGTTTTTTAACGCCACCAGTAGCTGGAGCACTCTTACGAGCTGCTTTTGTAGCTAATTGTTTTCTGGGAGCTTTACCTCCGGTTGATTTACGAGCCGTTTGCTTTGTACGTGCCATTATTATTACAAATTATTCAAAAAAAAAAATTATAAGAACAGCGCCAACGACGACTTGATACTAACAATAGTAGAGTTCGAATGAATTTAATTTTGTTTTGGTCTGCTCTTTTATCACCTCGATCTGGTCGCTGATTGGTCGAGAGGTGGAGCTTAGCCAACAAAAAGCCGTACTCTCAAGGAGAAACTACAGTCAACGTGCAGTGTTTGTTCGTAACGAATCTTACTTGCAGTTTTAATCAATTCGTTTTTATTTAATATGACAGGCCGAGGTAAAGGTGGAAAAGGTCTTGGTAAAGGGGGTGCTAAACGTCACCGTAAAGTATTACGTGATAATATCCAAGGTATTACCAAACCTGCCATTAGAAGATTGGCACGTAGAGGTGGTGTCAAACGTATATCTGGTCTTATCTATGAAGAAACCAGAGGAGTACTGAAAGTATTTTTGGAAAATGTAATCAGAGATGCTGTAACTTATACAGAACATGCTAAAAGGAAAACCGTCACAGCCATGGATGTTGTTTATGCATTAAAAAGACAGGGACGTACTTTGTATGGTTTTGGAGGTTAAAAATATTTAACTTGATAATCGTCAATATTGTCAACTATCATCTAAATATATTGTTAAACAATAAAATAAAACATCGGTTCTTTTCAGAACCACAAAAATTAAATTTATCAATGATAAAAATTTCATAAACTAAACAAAACAAACAAACGATTTATTTTTCTTTTTGGCTTTTACTACAATCAGTTAATTTTAATTAAAATTAAAAGATTCTATATCAATAATGTAAACTATTTTACTTTTATACATTAATTAAACGGATAATTATTATAATTTTTTTTAAGTTAGATTATTATTTTTTGTTAAATTATAAAATCACACACACATAATACTGACCATCTTATGAAAGATACTGTTTGTTAAGATATTTAATTTAAAACAGCTTTTGTTTTTTTTTTGTCTTTTATTCATTCATATCAATCCTAGTTAAGAAGAATAATAAAGGAACATCCCAATTTTGGATATGTTATTTTTTAAATGCTAATAATATGTTTTTATTTTGTTTTCTCTATTATTCTACAAGTCTATCTAAACGAAACCACAGTTCAGTTTAATTTTTATATACTTACTTAAAAAACAAAACGTTTATATATCGATTTAATTAAAATAATTATAACTTTTCTCTATCATATATATATATTCACATATAGATTGTGGCCCTTAAAAGGGCCGAGTATTATTTGATATGATATTAATATTGTATTAAATTAGGCTTTCTTTTCAGTTTTCTTGGGTAAAAGAACAGCTTGTATATTTGGTAAAACACCACCTTGTGCAATTGTAACACCAGACAGAAGTTTATTTAATTCTTCGTCGTTACGAATTGCCAATTGCAAATGTCTAGGAATAATACGAGTTTTCTTGTTGTCACGAGCAGCATTACCCGCCAATTCTAGTACTTCAGCAGCTAAATATTCCATGACAGCAGCCAAATAAACTGGTGCACCAGCTCCAACACGTTCAGCATAATTTCCTTTTCTCAACAGACGATGAATACGTCCAACGGGAAATTGTAAACCAGCACGGTTTGATCGTGACTTTGCCTTTCCTTTAACTTTTCCACCTTTACCACGTCCGGACATTTTTCTTTATATATAGTTGTACAAAAAGAGACAACACACTCTACTCTTACACGAAACGTTATGAAAATTTCTATAATCTACCAACAAATTTATAGTAACGAGTATAGCCAATAGCGTACAGCGCACATGCCGTAACGCAGTGGGTGGAGCCTATTGAAGAAACGCAACTTTATTATAATATGCCTTGTAAGTCGGCGGCACCACACAGTTAACGTTATACTTTGGTACCGTTTAACAGTAAATATGCCACCAAAAACAAGCGGAAAAGCTGCGAAAAAAGCCGGCAAGGCACAAAAAAATATTTCTAAAGGTGATAAGAAGAAGAGACGAAAGAGGAAGGAAAGTTATGCCATTTACATCTACAAAGTTTTGAAACAAGTACATCCTGACACCGGTATTTCCAGTAAAGCCATGAGTATCATGAACAGTTTTGTTAATGATATTTTTGAACGTATTGCAGCAGAAGCTTCCCGTTTAGCACACTACAATAAACGTTCTACGATTACCAGTAGAGAAATTCAAACTGCAGTTCGTCTATTACTTCCTGGTGAATTGGCTAAACACGCAGTCAGTGAAGGAACAAAAGCTGTTACTAAATATACAAGCTCCAAGTAATTTACATAATTAATTGGACAAATTTGCAATACAAAACGGTTCTTTTCAGAACCACAATATATTTATATTTTATTAATGAATAAAAACCATTTTATTATCTATATCCAAAAACTTTGAGAAAAATTTGTTGAAATGTCAAATTTGTTCTCTTAAAAATTAAATTATCAGTATCTTTAAAACTGTAAAATGTTACAGTCGTATTAAATAAGTAATTTCATTCTTTCTGATGTTCATTTTTGAATCATTAAAACTATTTATGATATTAGAAATTGTTGGTTAGCAACAATGAAACGACTAAGTGGACTCTTTTAAATTATCCTACGTTTTGGGTTTAGATGGAAAGTTTTACGTTTTGACGCTATTTGAGCTCATCTGCAGGGATTTAGATGGAAAAGTTTTACGTTTCGAACATATTTGAAACTGTTTTTTTAAACTTTTTTAGTTCATCTTCAATGATTTAGTTGGAAAGTTTTACGTTTCGAACCTATAAAAGTTCATCTTCAGGGATTTAGATGAAAAGTTTTACGTTTCGAACCTATAAGAGTTTATCTTTAGGGATTTAGAAAGAAAAGTTTTACGTTTTGACCCTATTTGATGTCATCTTCAGAGATGTAGATGGAAAAGTTTACTTTTATTTGTACAATACTTATAGTGTTATATAACTTGTAAAAAAACAAAAACATTTTCTTTAAAATTGCAGTTAGTTAAAAAAATACAAACAAAAGTACAAGAAATCCCAATAGATGTCGCTACATGCTTGAAATTTATTTAATTTATGTATTTTATAATTCTTGTTTAATTTTAGCTAATATCATTACAATTATTTTGTCAAAATGTATGATTAATCAGATAAATCGTTATTTTATATGTAAAATAATTGATAATAATAGAAACCTTAGTAAGAAATGTCTCTTTTTGAAGTATAGTATGAGGGAATGATGACAAAAATATATAAAAAAATAGAGATGTGTACCCTGTATACCCTAATTGTTTCTATAGATTTCCACATATAACTTTTTAATTAATATCATATATTAATAAACAATCAATTTTAACTTGTTCAATCACTTTGTAAAAAGTTTTAAGAGTATCTAGAATAGGTCGAACCGAAATAAAACTGTATAAAATTTAGCGTTAGTTGAATAATTATGCTTAAAAAATGATTTAACGAAAGAAATCTTTTATGTTGGATGAAATTTTTCAGTTGTAAAAACGGTAAATAGTGTCATAGAAGATGGAAAATTCCTTACAAAAACGTATTGTTTAATAAACTTTTTCTGTGTTTCACAAAATGCCTAGCTTTATTTTACCTACTTTTTTCATATAAGATAAAACAATTGGCAATTAAAATATCACATAGATGACAGATAAATAATTATAAAACCTATTAGAAAATAGATTGTTTAAATAAATTTTACTTTTAAGGATAAATTAGTGTTTATTATAAAAAGTTCTTTTCTAAACCAACGTTTTAACAGATATTCGAATAGTGTGATAATGGTTGAACATGGTATATTACAATCTTACGTAAGTTTTTATTCTAGGTAGATAAATTAAAAATTATATAACAATATCAAAATAGATAGTTGAATTTTTACATTTATAAATGTAAAAAATAATTTGTTTTATTGAAATTGAACATTATAACGGCTTAATCCGAACATTCGAGCTGAATCATTACATAGCAGTTTTTGAGCTGATTTCAAGACAATATTTTCAAGTGTGCTATTAAAATTTTTGCAGCATACTAAAATTTGGACTTTCTATTTGACTTTCTTAGTTTATTGTTGATGTGGGTTTTTTCAAAATACCTCAGGTCGGTGAAAAAGAAAACGATGTTAACATGACTATCGCTCTGTGGTAGCGCCACTTTAGTTTCATGAACTCAAAGTGCAACCATTCAGTCTTCGGTCCGACCACACTAACCGACTACTCGGTGTTCGTGTAATTTTTGGCGCATTTTATTTAAACACAATTCGAGATAAATTCTCAGTGATTCAGTGAAAAAATAAAAATTTATACATAACTATGGCCGATACAGATAACCAGAATTCGGCAACTTCTGCAACGACCGGTGCCAATGCATCTCAGATCTCTTCTTCATCAAAAAAAGAGAAAAAAAATAAAAATCCAAGAAGTAAACCTTCTCATCCACCTACATCTGAAATGGTCAATAACGCTATTAAAGGACTAAAAGAGAGAGGTGGATCGTCGCTTCAAGCTATCAAAAAAT
The DNA here is from genome assembly GCA_964028335.1 of Altica lythri. Lineage (NCBI taxonomy): Eukaryota > Metazoa > Arthropoda > Insecta > Coleoptera > Chrysomelidae > Altica > Altica lythri. Next base: position 16,332 of record CAXIIO010001142.1, on the reverse strand, counting down.
ATATAACAGCAAATTACAAAGTTGACGCTGAAAAAGTTGCGCCTTTCATCAAAAAGTACTTAAAATCTGCTGTAGTATCAGGATCTCTGGTCCAAACTAAAGGAAAGGGTGCATCAGGTTCATTTAAACTTGCATCAGCTGCATCCACTGGATCGATCAAAAGTACTAGTGCCACTGGTGAAAAGAAAAAGGCTTCTGGTGCAAAACCCAAAAAAGCTGCAACTGTAAAACGATCTAGTTTAGCAACTGGAGATAAAACTAAACCGGCTAAGAAATCAATCAAAGCGAAAAAATCACCAATAAAAGCTGCTAAACCGAAAAAAGACGAAAAGAAAACACCATCTGCTGCTAAAACTACATCGACTACAACTGCAAAATCACCGATTAAAGCCAAAAAATCAGCTAAAGGTCCAACTAAAAAACCAAAGGCACCAAAACCAAAAACTGCCAAAACTCCTACTTCACCTAAAGCCAGGAAGGCAGCATCACCTAAAAAGAAGAAATAAACACGAAATATTTATATATCATCGTTGTTTATGTGGTATCATCCTTCAATAAACTGTTATTATAAACAAATGGCCCTTTTGAGGGCCACAAAATTATTCAATTTTAATAATGATAGAATAAAAATAATAATTATAATAATAATAAAACAAAAACCGTATAAGTTGATAAGTTTGATACAAGTTTTAAAAATTTTAAATTGTAAAAAAAAAAAAATTATTTATCATTCAATTAGATTTTCTTTTGTACGAATTTAGCTAAATATTAAAACAAAAATGAATATATATATATATATATATATATATATATATATGTATTGTGCTTCTTAAAGATTTTCTAAGTGGAAACGCAATAAATCACAACAAAATATAACAATATTTGTTTTTATATAAAAACATTTTTTTTTATCAACAAATCATTTTAGCAAATATTTATTTTATTATACGTTTACTTTTTTTTTACGTTATTAGACTAGAATGACATTTATTATCATTCAATTTCAAATTGCATTCCAAATTTGCAAATTAATAAATAAATTATACATGTGTTAGTTTTTTTTTTGTCGAACATTATAAAATAATAATAATATTATGGCCCTGAAAAGGGCCGAGTATTTACTAATTTGACAACGAATAAAAAATTTAAGCCTTCTTTTCAGTTTTCTTGGGTAAAAGAACAGCTTGTATATTTGGTAAAACACCACCTTGTGCAATTGTAACACCAGACAGAAGTTTATTTAATTCTTCGTCGTTACGAATTGCCAATTGCAAATGTCTAGGAATAATACGAGTTTTCTTGTTATCACGAGCAGCATTACCCGCCAATTCTAGTACTTCAGCAGCTAAATATTCCATGACAGCAGCCAAATAAACTGGTGCACCAGCTCCAACACGTTCAGCATAATTTCCTTTTCTCAACAGACGATGAATACGTCCAACGGGAAACTGTAAACCAGCACGAGTTGATCGTGTCTTTGCCTTTCCTTTAACTTTGCCTCCTTTACCACGTCCGGACATTTTCACTTAGTTACAGACAGATAGACAGAAAAAGAACTGAGGAATACTCTCCACGGTGCAAAGAGATATGAAAATATTTACTATGTACCAACAAATTTATACTAACGAGTGTAGCCAATAGCGTACAGCGCACATGCCATAACGCAGTGGGTGGAGCCTATTGAAGAAACGGAACTTTATTATAAATATGCCTCGTAAGGTAGAGACACCGCTTAGTTGACGTTATACTTTGTATCGTTTAATAGTAAATATGCCACCAAAAACAAGCGGAAAAGCTGCAAAAAAAGCCGGAAAGGCACAAAAAAATATTTCTAAAGGAGATAAAAAGAAGAGACGAAAGAGGAAGGAAAGTTATGCCATTTACATCTACAAAGTTTTGAAACAAGTACATCCTGACACCGGTATTTCCAGTAAAGCTATGAGTATCATGAACAGTTTTGTTAATGATATTTTCGAACGTATTGCAGCTGAAGCTTCACGTTTAGCACATTACAATAAACGTTCTACGATTACCAGTAGAGAAATTCAAACTGCAGTTCGTCTATTACTTCCTGGTGAATTGGCTAAACACGCAGTCAGTGAAGGAACAAAAGCTGTAACTAAATATACAAGTTCTAAATAATTTCATGTTTATTTACATAGCATTTACCTATTTCTTTTTAACAACAACAACGGTTCTTTTAAGAACCACAACATATACGTATATATATATATAAAATGATAAAAATTATAATTAAATTGTATTAGATTTTATTATTAATGACAAGATCTATTACAGTATAAAAATTATATAATTTTTTTATTAAAATATTGAAACAAAAAAAAAGAATATAATTACTGAATTTTTAAATAATTAACAATAAAATATTAAAGAAAGAAATAAATAAATAAATAAATAAATAATACAAATTTTATAGTAAATAGCATACAAATTATTAATTATATCCTCAAATATTTTATAAATAATCCAAAATATATTCTACAAATAATACAAATTGAATAAACAACAAAAAAATGACATTTTTTTTATTTTTACATCTTTTATTTTCTGAAACAACTGACTATTATCTGTTATAATATATTTAACTTAGTGAAGTTTAGGTTGCAAAAATTAAGTAACTATTAAATTTTATCATAATTAATAAAATATACTTGTGGTTCTGAAAAGAACCGTTGTTGTTATTTATATAAAAAAAAATCCCTGTTTAGGCACGTTCTCCACGAATTCTTCTAGCCAATTGAATGTCTTTAGGCATTATAGTTACACGTTTAGCATGGATGGCACACAAATTTGTATCTTCAAAAAGACCAACCAAGTAAGCTTCACTGGCTTCTTGAAGAGCCATTACAGCGGAACTTTGGAAACGTAAATCGGTTTTAAAATCCTGTGCAATTTCTCGCACTAAACGTTGGAAAGGTAATTTTCGGATCAAAAGCTCAGTACTTTTCTGATAACGTCTGATTTCACGAAGAGCTACAGTTCCGGGACGGTAACGATGTGGTTTTTTAACGCCACCAGTAGCTGGAGCACTCTTACGAGCTGCTTTTGTAGCTAATTGTTTTCTGGGAGCTTTACCTCCGGTTGATTTACGAGCCGTTTGCTTTGTACGTGCCATTATTATTACAAATTATTCAAAAAAAAAAATTATAAGAACAGCGCCAACGACGACTTGATACTAACAATAGTAGAGTTCGAATGAATTTAATTTTGTTTTGGTCTGCTCTTTTATCACCTCGATCTGGTCGCTGATTGGTCGAGAGGTGGAGCTTAGCCAACAAAAAGCCGTACTCTCAAGGAGAAACTACAGTCAACGTGCAGTGTTTGTTCGTAACGAATCTTACTTGCAGTTTTAATCAATTCGTTTTTATTTAATATGACAGGCCGAGGTAAAGGTGGAAAAGGTCTTGGTAAAGGGGGTGCTAAACGTCACCGTAAAGTATTACGTGATAATATCCAAGGTATTACCAAACCTGCCATTAGAAGATTGGCACGTAGAGGTGGTGTCAAACGTATATCTGGTCTTATCTATGAAGAAACCAGAGGAGTACTGAAAGTATTTTTGGAAAATGTAATCAGAGATGCTGTAACTTATACAGAACATGCTAAAAGGAAAACCGTCACAGCCATGGATGTTGTTTATGCATTAAAAAGACAGGGACGTACTTTGTATGGTTTTGGAGGTTAAAAATATTTAACTTGATAATCGTCAATATTGTCAACTATCATCTAAATATATTGTTAAACAATAAAATAAAACATCGGTTCTTTTCAGAACCACAAAAATTAAATTTATCAATGATAAAAATTTCATAAACTAAACAAAACAAACAAACGATTTATTTTTCTTTTTGGCTTTTACTACAATCAGTTAATTTTAATTAAAATTAAAAGATTCTATATCAATAATGTAAACTATTTTACTTTTATACATTAATTAAACGGATAATTATTATAATTTTTTTTAAGTTAGATTATTATTTTTTGTTAAATTATAAAATCACACACACATAATACTGACCATCTTATGAAAGATACTGTTTGTTAAGATATTTAATTTAAAACAGCTTTTGTTTTTTTTTTGTCTTTTATTCATTCATATCAATCCTAGTTAAGAAGAATAATAAAGGAACATCCCAATTTTGGATATGTTATTTTTTAAATGCTAATAATATGTTTTTATTTTGTTTTCTCTATTATTCTACAAGTCTATCTAAACGAAACCACAGTTCAGTTTAATTTTTATATACTTACTTAAAAAACAAAACGTTTATATATCGATTTAATTAAAATAATTATAACTTTTCTCTATCATATATATATATTCACATATAGATTGTGGCCCTTAAAAGGGCCGAGTATTATTTGATATGATATTAATATTGTATTAAATTAGGCTTTCTTTTCAGTTTTCTTGGGTAAAAGAACAGCTTGTATATTTGGTAAAACACCACCTTGTGCAATTGTAACACCAGACAGAAGTTTATTTAATTCTTCGTCGTTACGAATTGCCAATTGCAAATGTCTAGGAATAATACGAGTTTTCTTGTTGTCACGAGCAGCATTACCCGCCAATTCTAGTACTTCAGCAGCTAAATATTCCATGACAGCAGCCAAATAAACTGGTGCACCAGCTCCAACACGTTCAGCATAATTTCCTTTTCTCAACAGACGATGAATACGTCCAACGGGAAATTGTAAACCAGCACGGTTTGATCGTGACTTTGCCTTTCCTTTAACTTTTCCACCTTTACCACGTCCGGACATTTTTCTTTATATATAGTTGTACAAAAAGAGACAACACACTCTACTCTTACACGAAACGTTATGAAAATTTCTATAATCTACCAACAAATTTATAGTAACGAGTATAGCCAATAGCGTACAGCGCACATGCCGTAACGCAGTGGGTGGAGCCTATTGAAGAAACGCAACTTTATTATAATATGCCTTGTAAGTCGGCGGCACCACACAGTTAACGTTATACTTTGGTACCGTTTAACAGTAAATATGCCACCAAAAACAAGCGGAAAAGCTGCGAAAAAAGCCGGCAAGGCACAAAAAAATATTTCTAAAGGTGATAAGAAGAAGAGACGAAAGAGGAAGGAAAGTTATGCCATTTACATCTACAAAGTTTTGAAACAAGTACATCCTGACACCGGTATTTCCAGTAAAGCCATGAGTATCATGAACAGTTTTGTTAATGATATTTTTGAACGTATTGCAGCAGAAGCTTCCCGTTTAGCACACTACAATAAACGTTCTACGATTACCAGTAGAGAAATTCAAACTGCAGTTCGTCTATTACTTCCTGGTGAATTGGCTAAACACGCAGTCAGTGAAGGAACAAAAGCTGTTACTAAATATACAAGCTCCAAGTAATTTACATAATTAATTGGACAAATTTGCAATACAAAACGGTTCTTTTCAGAACCACAATATATTTATATTTTATTAATGAATAAAAACCATTTTATTATCTATATCCAAAAACTTTGAGAAAAATTTGTTGAAATGTCAAATTTGTTCTCTTAAAAATTAAATTATCAGTATCTTTAAAACTGTAAAATGTTACAGTCGTATTAAATAAGTAATTTCATTCTTTCTGATGTTCATTTTTGAATCATTAAAACTATTTATGATATTAGAAATTGTTGGTTAGCAACAATGAAACGACTAAGTGGACTCTTTTAAATTATCCTACGTTTTGGGTTTAGATGGAAAGTTTTACGTTTTGACGCTATTTGAGCTCATCTGCAGGGATTTAGATGGAAAAGTTTTACGTTTCGAACATATTTGAAACTGTTTTTTTAAACTTTTTTAGTTCATCTTCAATGATTTAGTTGGAAAGTTTTACGTTTCGAACCTATAAAAGTTCATCTTCAGGGATTTAGATGAAAAGTTTTACGTTTCGAACCTATAAGAGTTTATCTTTAGGGATTTAGAAAGAAAAGTTTTACGTTTTGACCCTATTTGATGTCATCTTCAGAGATGTAGATGGAAAAGTTTACTTTTATTTGTACAATACTTATAGTGTTATATAACTTGTAAAAAAACAAAAACATTTTCTTTAAAATTGCAGTTAGTTAAAAAAATACAAACAAAAGTACAAGAAATCCCAATAGATGTCGCTACATGCTTGAAATTTATTTAATTTATGTATTTTATAATTCTTGTTTAATTTTAGCTAATATCATTACAATTATTTTGTCAAAATGTATGATTAATCAGATAAATCGTTATTTTATATGTAAAATAATTGATAATAATAGAAACCTTAGTAAGAAATGTCTCTTTTTGAAGTATAGTATGAGGGAATGATGACAAAAATATATAAAAAAATAGAGATGTGTACCCTGTATACCCTAATTGTTTCTATAGATTTCCACATATAACTTTTTAATTAATATCATATATTAATAAACAATCAATTTTAACTTGTTCAATCACTTTGTAAAAAGTTTTAAGAGTATCTAGAATAGGTCGAACCGAAATAAAACTGTATAAAATTTAGCGTTAGTTGAATAATTATGCTTAAAAAATGATTTAACGAAAGAAATCTTTTATGTTGGATGAAATTTTTCAGTTGTAAAAACGGTAAATAGTGTCATAGAAGATGGAAAATTCCTTACAAAAACGTATTGTTTAATAAACTTTTTCTGTGTTTCACAAAATGCCTAGCTTTATTTTACCTACTTTTTTCATATAAGATAAAACAATTGGCAATTAAAATATCACATAGATGACAGATAAATAATTATAAAACCTATTAGAAAATAGATTGTTTAAATAAATTTTACTTTTAAGGATAAATTAGTGTTTATTATAAAAAGTTCTTTTCTAAACCAACGTTTTAACAGATATTCGAATAGTGTGATAATGGTTGAACATGGTATATTACAATCTTACGTAAGTTTTTATTCTAGGTAGATAAATTAAAAATTATATAACAATATCAAAATAGATAGTTGAATTTTTACATTTATAAATGTAAAAAATAATTTGTTTTATTGAAATTGAACATTATAACGGCTTAATCCGAACATTCGAGCTGAATCATTACATAGCAGTTTTTGAGCTGATTTCAAGACAATATTTTCAAGTGTGCTATTAAAATTTTTGCAGCATACTAAAATTTGGACTTTCTATTTGACTTTCTTAGTTTATTGTTGATGTGGGTTTTTTCAAAATACCTCAGGTCGGTGAAAAAGAAAACGATGTTAACATGACTATCGCTCTGTGGTAGCGCCACTTTAGTTTCATGAACTCAAAGTGCAACCATTCAGTCTTCGGTCCGACCACACTAACCGACTACTCGGTGTTCGTGTAATTTTTGGCGCATTTTATTTAAACACAATTCGAGATAAATTCTCAGTGATTCAGTGAAAAAATAAAAATTTATACATAACTATGGCCGATACAGATAACCAGAATTCGGCAACTTCTGCAACGACCGGTGCCAATGCATCTCAGATCTCTTCTTCATCAAAAAAAGAGAAAAAAAATAAAAATCCAAGAAGTAAACCTTCTCATCCACCTACATCTGAAATGGTCAATAACGCTATTAAAGGACTAAAAGAGAGAGGTGGATCGTCGCTTCAAGCTATCAAAAAATATATAACAGCAAATTACAAAGTTGACGCTGAAAAAGTTGCGCCTTTCATCAAAAAGTACTTAAAATCTGCTGTAGTATCAGGATCTCTGGTCCAAACTAAAGGAAAGGGTGCATCAGGTTCATTTAAACTTGCATCAGCTGCATCCACTGGATCGATCAAAAGTACTAGTGCCACTGGTGAAAAGAAAAAGGCTTCTGGTGCAAAACCCAAAAAAGCTGCAACTGTAAAACGATCTAGTTTAGCAACTGGAGATAAAACTAAACCGGCTAAGAAATCAATCAAAGCGAAAAAATCACCAATAAAAGCTGCTAAACCGAAAAAAGACGAAAAGAAAACACCATCTGCTGCTAAAACTACATCGACTACAACTGCAAAATCACCGATTAAAGCCAAAAAATCAGCTAAAGGTCCAACTAAAAAACCAAAGGCACCAAAACCAAAAACTGCCAAAACTCCTACTTCACCTAAAGCCAGGAAGGCAGCATCACCTAAAAAGAAGAAATAAACACGAAATATTTATATATCATCGTTGTTTATGTGGTATCATCCTTCAATAAACTGTTATTATAAACAAATGGCCCTTTTGAGGGCCACAAAATTATTCAATTTTAATAATGATAGAATAAAAATAATAATTATAATAATAATAAAACAAAAACCGTATAAGTTGATAAGTTTGATACAAGTTTTAAAAATTTTAAATTGTAAAAAAAAAAAAATTATTTATCATTCAATTAGATTTTCTTTTGTACGAATTTAGCTAAATATTAAAACAAAAATGAATATATATATATATATATATATATATATATATATATGTATTGTGCTTCTTAAAGATTTTCTAAGTGGAAACGCAATAAATCACAACAAAATATAACAATATTTGTTTTTATATAAAAACATTTTTTTTTATCAACAAATCATTTTAGCAAATATTTATTTTATTATACGTTTACTTTTTTTTTACGTTATTAGACTAGAATGACATTTATTATCATTCAATTTCAAATTGCATTCCAAATTTGCAAATTAATAAATAAATTATACATGTGTTAGTTTTTTTTTTGTCGAACATTATAAAATAATAATAATATTATGGCCCTGAAAAGGGCCGAGTATTTACTAATTTGACAACGAATAAAAAATTTAAGCCTTCTTTTCAGTTTTCTTGGGTAAAAGAACAGCTTGTATATTTGGTAAAACACCACCTTGTGCAATTGTAACACCAGACAGAAGTTTATTTAATTCTTCGTCGTTACGAATTGCCAATTGCAAATGTCTAGGAATAATACGAGTTTTCTTGTTATCACGAGCAGCATTACCCGCCAATTCTAGTACTTCAGCAGCTAAATATTCCATGACAGCAGCCAAATAAACTGGTGCACCAGCTCCAACACGTTCAGCATAATTTCCTTTTCTCAACAGACGATGAATACGTCCAACGGGAAACTGTAAACCAGCACGAGTTGATCGTGTCTTTGCCTTTCCTTTAACTTTGCCTCCTTTACCACGTCCGGACATTTTCACTTAGTTACAGACAGATAGACAGAAAAAGAACTGAGGAATACTCTCCACGGTGCAAAGAGATATGAAAATATTTACTATGTACCAACAAATTTATACTAACGAGTGTAGCCAATAGCGTACAGCGCACATGCCATAACGCAGTGGGTGGAGCCTATTGAAGAAACGGAACTTTATTATAAATATGCCTCGTAAGGTAGAGACACCGCTTAGTTGACGTTATACTTTGTATCGTTTAATAGTAAATATGCCACCAAAAACAAGCGGAAAAGCTGCAAAAAAAGCCGGAAAGGCACAAAAAAATATTTCTAAAGGAGATAAAAAGAAGAGACGAAAGAGGAAGGAAAGTTATGCCATTTACATCTACAAAGTTTTGAAACAAGTACATCCTGACACCGGTATTTCCAGTAAAGCTATGAGTATCATGAACAGTTTTGTTAATGATATTTTCGAACGTATTGCAGCTGAAGCTTCACGTTTAGCACATTACAATAAACGTTCTACGATTACCAGTAGAGAAATTCAAACTGCAGTTCGTCTATTACTTCCTGGTGAATTGGCTAAACACGCAGTCAGTGAAGGAACAAAAGCTGTAACTAAATATACAAGTTCTAAATAATTTCATGTTTATTTACATAGCATTTACCTATTTCTTTTTAACAACAACAACGGTTCTTTTAAGAACCACAACATATACGTATATATATATATAAAATGATAAAAATTATAATTAAATTGTATTAGATTTTATTATTAATGACAAGATCTATTACAGTATAAAAATTATATAATTTTTTTATTAAAATATTGAAACAAAAAAAAAGAATATAATTACTGAATTTTTAAATAATTAACAATAAAATATTAAAGAAAGAAATAAATAAATAAATAAATAAATAATACAAATTTTATAGTAAATAGCATACAAATTATTAATTATATCCTCAAATATTTTATAAATAATCCAAAATATATTCTACAAATAATACAAATTGAATAAACAACAAAAAAATGACATTTTTTTTATTTTTACATCTTTTATTTTCTGAAACAACTGACTATTATCTGTTATAATATATTTAACTTAGTGAAGTTTAGGTTGCAAAAATTAAGTAACTATTAAATTTTATCATAATTAATAAAATATACTTGTGGTTCTGAAAAGAACCGTTGTTGTTATTTATATAAAAAAAAATCCCTGTTTAGGCACGTTCTCCACGAATTCTTCTAGCCAATTGAATGTCTTTAGGCATTATAGTTACACGTTTAGCATGGATGGCACACAAATTTGTATCTTCAAAAAGACCAACCAAGTAAGCTTCACTGGCTTCTTGAAGAGCCATTACAGCGGAACTTTGGAAACGTAAATCGGTTTTAAAATCCTGTGCAATTTCTCGCACTAAACGTTGGAAAGGTAATTTTCGGATCAAAAGCTCAGTACTTTTCTGATAACGTCTGATTTCACGAAGAGCTACAGTTCCGGGACGGTAACGATGTGGTTTTTTAACGCCACCAGTAGCTGGAGCACTCTTACGAGCTGCTTTTGTAGCTAATTTTTTTCTGGGAGCTTTACCTCCGGTTGATTTACGAGCCGTTTGCTTTGTACGTGCCATTATTATTACAAATTATTCAAAAAAAAAAATTATAAGAACAGCGCCAACGACGACTTGATACTAACAATAGTAGAGTTCGAATGAATTTAATTTTGTTTTGGTCTGCTCTTTTATCACCTCGATCTGGTCGCTGATTGGTCGAGAGGTGGAGCTTAGCCAACAAAAAGCCGTACTCTCAAGGAGAAACTACAGTCAACGTGCAGTGTTTGTTCGTAACGAATCTTACTTGCAGTTTTAATCAATTCGTTTTTATTTAATATGACAGGCCGAGGTAAAGGTGGAAAAGGTCTTGGTAAAGGGGGTGCTAAACGTCACCGTAAAGTATTACGTGATAATATCCAAGGTATTACCAAACCTGCCATTAGAAGATTGGCACGTAGAGGTGGTGTCAAACGTATATCTGGTCTTATCTATGAAGAAACCAGAGGAGTACTGAAAGTATTTTTGGAAAATGTAATCAGAGATGCTGTAACTTATACAGAACATGCTAAAAGGAAAACCGTCACAGCCATGGATGTTGTTTATGCATTAAAAAGACAGGGACGTACTTTGTATGGTTTTGGAGGTTAAAAATATTTAACTTGATAATCGTCAATATTGTCAACTATCATCTAAATATATTGTTAAACAATAAAATAAAACATCGGTTCTTTTCAGAACCACAAAAATTAAATTTATCAATGATAAAAATTTCATAAACTAAACAAAACAAACAAACGATTTATTTTTCTTTTTGGCTTTTACTACAATCAGTTAATTTTAATTAAAATTAAAAGATTCTATATCAATAATGTAAACTATTTTACTTTTATACATTAATTAAACGGATAATTATTATAATTTTTTTTAAGTTAGATTATTATTTTTTGTTAAATTATAAAATCACACACACATAATACTGACCATCTTATGAAAGATACTGTTTGTTAAGATATTTAATTTAAAACAGCTTTTGTTTTTTTTTTGTCTTTTATTCATTCATATCAATCCTAGTTAAGAAGAATAATAAAGGAACATCCCAATTTTGGATATGTTATTTTTTAAATGCTAATAATATGTTTTTATTTTGTTTTCTCTATTATTCTACAAGTCTATCTAAACGAAACCACAGTTCAGTTTAATTTTTATATACTTACTTAAAAAACAAAACGTTTATATATCGATTTAATTAAAATAATTATAACTTTTCTCTATCATATATATATATTCACATATAGATTGTGGCCCTTAAAAGGGCCGAGTATTATTTGATATGATATTAATATTGTATTAAATTAGGCTTTCTTTTCAGTTTTCTTGGGTAAAAGAACAGCTTGTATATTTGGTAAAACACCACCTTGTGCAATTGTAACACCAGACAGAAGTTTATTTAATTCTTCGTCGTTACGAATTGCCAATTGCAAATGTCTAGGAATAATACGAGTTTTCTTGTTGTCACGAGCAGCATTACCCGCCAATTCTAGTACTTCAGCAGCTAAATATTCCATGACAGCAGCCAAATAAACTGGTGCACCAGCTCCAACACGTTCAGCATAATTTCCTTTTCTCAACAGACGATGAATACGTCCAACGGGAAATTGTAAACCAGCACGGTTTGATCGTGACTTTGCCTTTCCTTTAACTTTTCCACCTTTACCACGTCCGGACATTTTTCTTTATATATAGTTGTACAAAAAGAGACAACACACTCTACTCTTACACGAAACGTTATGAAAATTTCTATAATCTACCAACAAATTTATAGTAACGAGTATAGCCAATAGCGTACAGCGCACATGCCGTAACGCAGTGGGTGGAGCCTATTGAAGAAACGCAACTTTATTATAATATGCCTTGTAAGTCGGCGGCACCACACAGTTAACGTTATACTTTGGTACCGTTTAACAGTAAATATGCCACCAAAAACAAGCGGAAAAGCTGCGAAAAAAGCCGGCAAGGCACAAAAAAATATTTCTAAAGGTGATAAGAAGAAGAGACGAAAGAGGAAGGAAAGTTATGCCATTTACATCTACAAAGTTTTGAAACAAGTACATCCTGACACCGGTATTTCCAGTAAAGCCATGAGTATCATGAACAGTTTTGTTAATGATATTTTTGAACGTATTGCAGCAGAAGCTTCCCGTTTAGCACACTACAATAAACGTTCTACGATTACCAGTAGAGAAATTCAAACTGCAGTTCGTCTATTACTTCCTGGTGAATTGGCTAAACACGCAGTCAGTGAAGGAACAAAAGCTGTTACTAAATATACAAGCTCCAAGTAATTTACATAATTAATTGGACAAATTTGCAATACAAAACGGTTCTTTTCAGAACCACAATATATTTATATTTTATTAATGAATAAAAACCATTTTATTATCTATATCCAAAAACTTTGAGAAAAATTTGTTGAAATGTCAAATTTGTTCTCTTAAAAATTAAATTATCAGTATCTTTAAAACTGTAAAATGTTACAGTCGTATTAAATAAGTAATTTCATTCTTTCTGATGTTCATTTTTGAATCATTAAAACTATTTATGATATTAGAAATTGTTGGTTAGCAACAATGAAACGACTAAGTGGACTCTTTTAAATTATCCTACGTTTTGGGTTTAGATGGAAAGTTTTACGTTTTGACGCTATTTGAGCTCATCTGCAGGGATTTAGATGGAAAAGTTTTACGTTTCGAACATATTTGAAACTGTTTTTTTAAACTTTTTTAGTTCATCTTCAATGATTTAGTTGGAAAGTTTTACGTTTCGAACCTATAAAAGTTCATCTTCAGGGATTTAGATGAAAAGTTTTACGTTTCGAACCTATAAGAGTTTATCTTTAGGGATTTAGAAAGAAAAGTTTTACGTTTTGACCCTATTTGATGTCATCTTCAGAGATGTAGATGGAAAAGTTTACTTTTATTTGTACAATACTTATAGTGTTATATAACTTGTAAAAAAACAAAAACATTTTCTTTAAAATTGCAGTTAGTTAAAAAAATACAAACAAAAGTACAAGAAATCCCAATAGATGTCGCTACATGCTTGAAATTTATTTAATTTATGTATTTTATAATTCTTGTTTAATTTTAGCTAATATCATTACAATTATTTTGTCAAAATGTATGATTAATCAGATAAATCGTTATTTTATATGTAAAATAATTGATAATAATAGAAACCTTAGTAAGAAATGTCTCTTTTTGAAGTATAGTATGAGGGAATGATGACAAAAATATATAAAAAAATAGAGATGTGTACCCTGTATACCCTAATTGTTTCTATAGATTTCCACATATAACTTTTTAATTAATATCATATATTAATAAACAATCAATTTTAACTTGTTCAATCACTTTGTAAAAAGTTTTAAGAGTATCTAGAATAGGTCGAACCGAAATAAAACTGTATAAAATTTAGCGTTAGTTGAATAATTATGCTTAAAAAATGATTTAACGAAAGAAATCTTTTATGTTGGATGAAATTTTTCAGTTGTAAAAACGGTAAATAGTGTCATAGAAGATGGAAAATTCCTTACAAAAACGTATTGTTTAATAAACTTTTTCTGTGTTTCACAAAATGCCTAGCTTTATTTTACCTACTTTTTTCATATAAGATAAAACAATTGGCAATTAAAATATCACATAGATGACAGATAAATAATTATAAAACCTATTAGAAAATAGATTGTTTAAATAAATTTTACTTTTAAGGATAAATTAGTGTTTATTATAAAAAGTTCTTTTCTAAACCAACGTTTTAACAGATATTCGAATAGTGTGATAATGGTTGAACATGGTATATTACAATCTTACGTAAGTTTTTATTCTAGGTAGATAAATTAAAAATTATATAACAATATCAAAATAGATAGTTGAATTTTTACATTTATAAATGTAAAAAATAATTTGTTTTATTGAAATTGAACATTATAACGGCTTAATCCGAACATTCGAGCTGAATCATTACATAGCAGTTTTTGAGCTGATTTCAAGACAATATTTTCAAGTGTGCTATTAAAATTTTTGCAGCATACTAAAATTTGGACTTTCTATTTGACTTTCTTAGTTTATTGTTGATGTGGGTTTTTTCAAAATACCTCAGGTCGGTGAAAAAGAAAACGATGTTAACATGACTATCGCTCTGTGGTAGCGCCACTTTAGTTTCATGAACTCAAAGTGCAACCATTCAGTCTTCGGTCCGACCACACTAACCGACTACTCGGTGTTCGTGTAATTTTTGGCGCATTTTATTTAAACACAATTCGAGATAAATTCTCAGTGATTCAGTGAAAAAATAAAAATTTATACATAACTATGGCCGATACAGATAACCAGAATTCGGCAACTTCTGCAACGACCGGTGCCAATGCATCTCAGATCTCTTCTTCATCAAAAAAAGAGAAAAAAAATAAAAATCCAAGAAGTAAACCTTCTCATCCACCTACATCTGAAATGGTCAATAACGCTATTAAAGGACTAAAAGAGAGAGGTGGATCGTCGCTTCAAGCTATCAAAAAATATATAACAGCAAATTACAAAGTTGACGCTGAAAAAGTTGCGCCTTTCATCAAAAAGTACTTAAAATCTGCTGTAGTATCAGGATCTCTGGTCCAAACTAAAGGAAAGGGTGCATCAGGTTCATTTAAACTTGCATCAGCTGCATCCACTGGATCGATCAAAAGTACTAGTGCCACTGGTGAAAAGAAAAAGGCTTCTGGTGCAAAACCCAAAAAAGCTGCAACTGTAAAACGATCTAGTTTAGCAACTGGAGATAAAACTAAACCGGCTAAGAAATCAATCAAAGCGAAAAAATCACCAATAAAAGCTGCTAAACCGAAAAAAGACGAAAAGAAAACACCATCTGCTGCTAAAACTACATCGACTACAACTGCAAAATCACCGATTAAAGCCAAAAAATCAGCTAAAGGTCCAACTAAAAAACCAAAGGCACCAAAACCAAAAACTGCCAAAACTCCTACTTCACCTAAAGCCAGGAAGGCAGCATCACCTAAAAAGAAGAAATAAACACGAAATATTTATATATCATCGTTGTTTATGTGGTATCATCCTTCAATAAACTGTTATTATAAACAAATGGCCCTTTTGAGGGCCACAAAATTATTCAATTTTAATAATGATAGAATAAAAATAATAATTATAATAATAATAAAACAAAAACCGTATAAGTTGATAAGTTTGATACAAGTTTTAAAAATTTTAAATTGTAAAAAAAAAAAAATTATTTATCATTCAATTAGATTTTCTTTTGTACGAATTTAGCTAAATATTAAAACAAAAATGAATATATATATATATATATATATATATATATATATGTATTGTGCTTCTTAAAGATTTTCTAAGTGGAAACGCAATAAATCACAACAAAATATAACAATATTTGTTTTTATATAAAAACATTTTTTTTTATCAACAAATCATTTTAGCAAATATTTATTTTATTATACGTTTACTTTTTTTTTACGTTATTAGACTAGAATGACATTTATTATCATTCAATTTCAAATTGCATTCCAAATTTGCAAATTAATAAATAAATTATACATGTGTTAGTTTTTTTTT
>CAXIIO010001141.1:0-27591 GCA_964028335.1 Altica lythri | reverse complement strand
TCAATTCTACGGTTAGTTTTGAAAATATCACTTAAATGTCGAAATTTTTAATAATTGGTGGTTATTTTTTAGTGTAAAACGACCAAACAAGATAAAACAAGCCCCTTTCTGTCGATTTAGAGCATTCTAAGTCGATTCTACGGTTAGTTTTAAAAATATCACTTAAATGTCGAAATTTTAATAACTGGTGGTCATTTTGAGTGTAAAACGACCAAACAAGATAAAACAAGCCCCTTTCTGTCGATTTAGAGCATTCTGAGTCGATTCTACGGTTAGTTATGAAAATATCACTTAAATGTCGAAATTTTAATAATTGGTGGTTATTTTCAGTGTAAAACGACCAAACAAGATAAAACAAGCCCCTTTCTGTCGATTTAGAGCATTCTGAGTCGATTCTACGGTTAGTTTTGAAAATATCACTTAAATGTCGAAATTTTAATAATTGGTGGTCATTTTCAGTGTAAAATGACCAAACAACGTAAAACAAGCCCCTTTCTGTCGATTTAGAGCATTCTGAGTCGATTCTACGGTTAGTTTTGAAAATATCACTTAAATGTCGAAATTTTAATAATTGGTGGTCATTTTCAGTGTAAAATGACCAAACAACGTAAAACAAGCCCCTTTCTGTCGATTTAGAGAATTCTGAGTCGATTCTACGGTTAGTTTTGAAAATATCACTTAAATGTCGAAATTTTAAGTCGATTCTACGGTTAGTTTTGAATATATCACTTAAATGTCGAAATTTTAATAATTGGGGGTCATTTTGAGTGTAAAACGACCAAACAACGTAAAACAAGCCCCTTTCTGTCGATTTAGAGCATTCTGAGTCGATTCTACGGTTAGTTTTGAAAATATCACTTAAATGTCGAAATTTTAAGTCGATTCTACAGTTAGTTTTGAAAATATCACTTAAATGTCGAAATTTTAAGTCGATTCTACGGTTAGTTTTGAAAATATCACTTAAATGTCGAAATTTTAAGTCGATTCTACGGTTAGTTTTGAAAATATCACTTAAATGTCGAAATTTTAATAATTGGTGGTCATTTTCAGTGTAAAACGACCAAACACGATAAAACAAGCCCCTTTCTGTCGATTTAGAGCATTCTGAGTCGATTCTACGGTTAGTTTTGGAAATATCACTTAAATGTCGAAATTTTAATAATTGGTGGTCATTTTGAGTGTAAAACAACCAAACAACGTAAAACAAGCCCCTTTCTGTCGATTTAGAGCATTCTGAGTCGATTCTAAGGTTAGTTTTGAAAATATCACTTAAATGTCGAAATTTTAAGTCGATTCTACGGTTAGTTTTGAAAATATCACTTAAATGTCGAAATTTTAATAATTGGTGGTTATTTTTAGTGTAAAACGACCAAACAAGATAAAACAAGCCCCTTTCTGTCGATTTAGAGCATTCTGAGTCGATTCTACGGTTAGTTTGGAAAATATCACTTAAATGTCGAAATTTTAATAATTGGTGGTCATTTTGAGTGTAAAACGACCAAACAACGTAAAACAATTCCCTTTCTGTCGATTTAGAGCATTCTGAGTCGATTCTACGGTTAGTTTTGAAAATATCACTTAAATGTCGAAATTTTAAGTCGATTCTACGGTTAGTTTTGAAAATATCACTTAAATGTCGAAATTTTAATAATTGATAGTTATTTTCAGTGTAAAACGACCAAACAAGATAAAACAAGCCCCTTTCTGTCGATTTAGAGCATTCTGAGTCGATTCTACGGTTAGTTTTGAAAATATCACTTAAATGTCGAAATTTTAATAATTGGTGGTCATTTTGAGTGTAAAACGACCAAACAACGTAAAACAAGCCCCTTTCTGTCGATTTAGGGCATTCTGAGTCGATTCTACGGTTAGTTTTGAAAATATCACTTAAATGACGAAATTTTAAGTCGTTTCTACGCTTAGTTTTGAAAATATCACTTAAATGTCGAAATTTTAATAATTGGTGGTCATTTTCAGTGTAAAACGACCAAACAACGTAAAACAAGCCCCATTCTGTCGATTTAGAGCATTCTGAGTCGATTCTACGGTTAGTTTTGAAAATATCACTTAAATGTCGAAATTTTAATAACTGGTGGTCATTTTGAGTGTAAAACGACCAAACAACGTAAAACAAGCCCCTTTCTGTCGATTTAGAGCATTCTGAGTCGATTCTACAGATAGTTTTAAAAATATCACTTAAATGTCGAAATTTTAATAATTGGTTGTCATTTTGAGTGTAAAACGACCAAACAACGTAAAACAAGCCCCTTTCTGTCGATTTAGAGCATTCTGAGTCGATTCTACGGTTAGTTTTGAAAATATCACTTAAATGTGGAAATTTTAATAATTGGTGGTCATTTTCAGTGTAAAACGACCAAACAACGTAAAACAAGCCCCATTCTGTCGATTTAGAGCATTCTGTGTCGATTCTACGGTTAGTTTTGAAAATATCACTTAAATGTCGAAATTTTAATAACTGGTGGTCATTTTGAGTGTAAAACGACCAAACAACGTAAAACAAGCCCCTTTCTGTCGATTTAGAGCATTCTGAGTCGATTCTACGGTTAGTTTTGAAAATATCACTTAAATGTCAAAATTTTAAGTCGATTCTACGGTTAGTTTTGAAAATATCACTTAAATGTTGAAATTTTAATAATTGGTGGTCATTTTCAGTGTAAAATGACCAAACAACGTAAAACAAGCCCCTTTCTGTCGATTCAGAGCATTCTGAGTCGATTCTACGGTTGGTTTTGAAAATATCACTTAAATGTCGAAATTTTAATAATTGGTGGTCATTTTGAGTGTAAAACGACCAAACAACGTAAAACAAGCCCCTTTCTGTCGATTTAGAGCATTCTGAGTCGATTCTACGGTTAGTTTTGAAAATAGTACTTAAATGTCAAAATTTTAAGTCGATTCTACGGTTAGTTTTGAAAATATCACTTATATGTCGAAATTTTAATAATTGGTGGTTATTTTCAGTGTAAAACGACCAAACAAGATAAAACAAGCCCCTTTCTGTCGATTTAGAGCATTCTGAGTCGATTCTACGGTTAGTTTTGAAAATATCACTTAAATGTCGAAATTTTAATAATTGGTGGTCATTTTGAGTGTAAAACGACCAAACAACGTAAAACAAGCCCCTTTCTGTCTATTTAGAGCATTCTGAGTCGATTCTACGGTTAGTTTTGAAAATATCACTTAAATGTCGAAATTTTAAGTCGATTCTACGGTTAGTTTTGAAAATATCACTTAAATGTTGAAATTTTAATAATTGGTGGTCATTTTCAGTGTAAAACGACCAAACAACGTAAAACAAGCCCCTTTCTGTCGATTCAGAGCATTCTGAGTCGATTCTACGGTTGGTTTTGAAAATATCACTTAAATGTCGAAATTTTAATAATTGGTGGTCATTTTGAGTGTAAAACGACCAAACAACGTAAAACAAGCCCCTTTCTGTCGATTTAGAGCATTCTGAGTCGATTCTACGGTTAGTTTTGAAAATATCACTTAAATGTCGAAATTTTAATAATTGGTGGTCATTTTGAGTGTAAAACGACCAAACAACGTAAAACAAGCCCCTTTCTGTCGATTTAGAGCATTCTGAGTCGATTCTACGGTTAGTTTTGAAAATATCACCTAAATTTCGAAATTTTAATAATTGGTGGTCATTTTGAGTTTAAAACGACCAAACAAGATAAAACAAGCCTCTTTCTGTCAATTTAGAGCATTCTGAGTCGATTCTACGGTTAGTTTTGAAAATATCACTTAAATGTCGAAATTTTAAGTCGATTCTACGGTTAGTTTTGAAAATATCACTTAAATGTAGAAATTTTAATAATTGGTGGTCATTTTGAGTGTAAAACGAGCAAACAACGTAAAACAAGCCCCTTTCTGTCGATTTAGAGCATTCTGAGTCGATTCTACGGTTAGTTTTAAAAATATCACTTAAATGTCGAAATTTTAAGTCGATTCTACGGTTAGTTTTGAAAATATCACTTAAATGTCGAAATTTTAATAATTGGTGGTTATTTTCAGTGTAAAACGACCAAACAAGATAAAACAAGCCCCTTTCTGTCGATTTAGAGCATTCTGAGTCGATTCTACGGTTAGTTTTGAAAATATCACTTAAATGTCGAAATTTTAATAATTGGTGGTCATTTTCAGTGTAAAACGACCAAACAACGTAAAACAAGCCCCTTTCTGTCGATTTAGAGCATTCTGAGTAGATTCTACGGTTAGTTTTGAAAATATCACTTAAATGTCGAAATTTTAATAATTGGTGGTCATTTTCAGTGTAAAACGACCAAACAACGTAAAACAAGCCCCTTTCTGTCGATTTAGAGCATTCTGAGTAGATTCTACGGTTAGTTTTGAAAATATCACTTAAATGTCGAAATTTTAATAATTGGTGGTCATTTTGAGTGTAAAACGACCAAACAACGTAAAACAAGCCCCTTTCTGTCGATTTAGAGCATTCTGAGTCGATTCTACGGTTAGTTTTGAAAATATCACTTAAATGTCGAAATTTTAAGTCGATTCTACGGTTAGTTTTGAATATATCACTTAAATGTCGAAATTTTAATAATTGGTGGTCATTTTGAGTGTAAAACGACCAAACAACGTAAAACAAGCCCCTTTCTGTCGATTTAGAGCATTCTGAGTCGATTCTACGGTTAGTTTTGAAAATATCACTTAAATGTCGAAATTTTAATAATTGGTGGTCATTTTGAGTGTAAAACGACCAAACAACGTAAAACAAGCCCCTTTCTGTCGATTTAGGGCATTCTGAGTCGATTCTACGGTTAGTTTTGAAAATATCACTTAAATGACGAAATTTTAAGTCGTTTCTACGCTTAGTTTTGAAAATATCACTTAAATGTCGAAATTTTAATAATTGGTGGTCATTTTCAGTGTAAAACGACCAAACAACGTAAAACAAGCCCCATTCTGTCGATTTAGAGCATTCTGAGTCGATTCTACGGTTAGTTTTGAAAATATCACTTAAATGTCGAAATTTTAATAACTGGTGGTCATTTTGAGTGTAAAACGACCAAACAACGTAAAACAAGCCCCTTTCTGTCGATTTAGAGCATTCTGAGTCGATTCTACAGATAGTTTTGAAAATATCACTTAAATGTCGAAATTTTAATAATTGGTGGTCATTTTGAGTGTAAAACGACCAAACAACGTAAAACAAGCCCCTTTCTGTCTATTTAGAGCATTCTGAGTCGATTCTACGGTTAGTTTTGAAAATATCACTTAAATGTCGAAATTTTAAGTCGATTCTACGGTTAGTTTTGAAAATATCACTTAAATGTTGAAATTTTAATAATTGGTGGTCATTTTCAGTGTAAAACGACCAAACAACGTAAAACAAGCCCCTTTCTGTCGATTCAGAGCATTCTGAGTCGATTCTACGGTTGGTTTTGAAAATATCACTTAAATGTCGAAATTTTAATAATTGGTGGTCATTTTGAGTGTAAAACGACCAAACAACGTAAAACAAGCCCCTTTCTGTCGATTTAGAGCATTCTGAGTCGATTCTACGGTTAGTTTTGAAAATATCACTTAAATGTCGAAATTTTAATAATTGGTGGTCATTTTGAGTGTAAAACGACCAAACAACGTAAAACAAGCCCCTTTCTGTCGATTTAGAGCATTCTGAGTCGATTCTACGGTTAGTTTTGAAAATATCACCTAAATTTCGAAATTTTAATAATTGGTGGTCATTTTGAGTTTAAAACGACCAAACAAGATAAAACAAGCCTCTTTCTGTCAATTTAGAGCATTCTGAGTCGATTCTACGGTTAGTTTTGAAAATATCACTTAAATGTCGAAATTTTAAGTCGATTCTACGGTTAGTTTTGAAAATATCACTTAAATGTCGAAATTTTAATAATTGGTGGTCATTTTGAGTGTAAAACGAGCAAACAACGTAAAACAAGCCCCTTTCTGTCGATTTAGAGCATTCTGAGTCGATTCTACGGTTAGTTTTAAAAATATCACTTAAATGTCAAAATTTTAAGTCGATTCTACGGTTAGTTTTGAAAATATCACTTAAATGTCGAAATTTTAATAATTGGTGGTTATTTTCAGTGTAAAACGACCAAACAAGATAAAACAAGCCCCTTTCTGTCGATTTAGAGCATTCTGAGTCGATTCTACGGTTAGTTTTGAAAATATCACTTAAATGTCGAAATTTTAATAATTGGTGGTCATTTTCAGTGTAAAACGACCAAACAACGTAAAACAAGCCCCTTTCTGTCGATTTAGAGCATTCTGAGTAGATTCTACGGTTAGTTTTGAAAATATCACTTAAATGTCGAAATTTTAATAATTGGTGGTCATTTTGAGTGTAAAACGACCAAACAACGTAAAACAAGCCCCTTTCTGTCGATTTAGAGCATTCTGAGTCGATTCTACGGTTAGTTTTGAAAATATCACTTAAATGTCGAAATTTTAAGTCGATTCTACGGTTAGTTTTGAATATATCACTTAAATGTCGAAATTTTAATAATTGGTGGTCATTTTGAGTGTAAAACGACCAAACAACGTAAAACAAGCCCCTTTCTGTCGATTTAGAGCATTCTGAGTCGATTCTACGGTTAGTTTTGAAAATATCACTTAAATGTCAAAATTTTAAGTCGATTCTACGGTTAGTTTTGAAAATATCACTTAAATGTCGAAATTTTAAGTTGATTCTACGGTTAGTTTTGAAAATATCACTTAAATGTCGAAATTTTAAGTCGATTCTACGGTTAGTTTTGAAAATATCACTTAAATGTCGAAATTTTAATAATTGGTGGTCATTTTCAGTGTAAAACGACCAAACAAGATAAAACAATCCCCTTTCTGTCGATTTAGAGCATTCTGAGTCGATTCTACGGTTAGTTTTGAAAATATCACTTAAATGTCGAAATTTTAATAATTGGTGGTCATTTTGAGTGTAAAACAACCAAACAACGTAAAACAAGCCCCTTTCTGTCGATTTAGAGCATTCTGAGTCGATTCTACGGTTAGTTTTGAAAATATCACTTAAATGTCGAAATTTTAAGTCGATTCTACGGTTAGTTTTGAAAATATCACTTAAATGTCGAAATTTTAATAATTGGTGGTCATTTTCAGTGTAAAACGACCAAACAACGTAAAACAAGCCCCATTCTGTCGATTTAGAGCATTCTGAGTCGATTCTACGGTTAGTTTTGAAAATATCACTTAAATGTCGAAATTTTAATAACTGGTGGTCATTTTGAGTGTAAAACGACCAAACAACGTAAAACAAGCCCCTTTCTGTCGATTTAGAGCATTCTGAGTCGATTCTACGGTTAGTTTTGAAAATATCACTTAAATGTCGAAATTTTAATAATTGGTTGTCATTTTGAGTGTAAAACAACCAAACAACGTAAAACAAGCCCCTTTCTGTCGATTTAGAGCATTCTGAGTCGATTCTACGGTTAGTTTTGAAAATATCACTTAAATGTCGAAATTTTAAGTCGATTCTACGGTTAGTTTTGAAAATATCACTTAAATGTCGAAATTTTAATAATTGGTGGTCATTTTGAGTGTAAAACGACCAAACAAGATAAAACAAGCCTCTTTCTGTCGATTTAGAGCATTCTGAGTCGATTCTACGGTTAGTTTTGAAAATATCAGTTAAATGTCGAAATTTTAATAATTGGTGGTCATTTTGAGTGTAAAACGACCAAACAACGTAAAACGAGCCCCTTTCTGTCGATTTAGAGCATTCTGAGTCGATTCTACGGTTAGTTTTGAAAATATCACTTAAATGTCGAAATTTTAAGTCGATTCTACGGTTAGTTTTGAAAATATCACTTAAATGTCGAAATTTTAATAATTGGTGGTTATTTTCAGTGTAAAACGACCAAACAAGATAAAACAAGCCCCTTTCTGTCGATTTAGAGCATTCTGAGTCGATTCTACGGTTAGTTTTGAAAATATCACTTAAATGTCGAAATTTTAATAATTGGTGGTCATTTTGAGTGTAAAACGACCAAACAACGTAAAACAAGCCCCTTTCTGTCGATTTAAAGCATTCTGAGTCGATTCTACGGTTAGTTTTGAAAATATCACTTAAATGTCGAAATTTTAAGTCGATTCTACGGTTAGTTTTGAAAATATCACTTAAATGTCGAAATTTTAATAATTGGTGGTTATTTTCAGTGTAAAACGACCAAACAAGATAAAACAAGCCCCTTTCTGTCGATTTAGAGCATTCTGAGTCGATTCTACGGTTAGTTTTGAAAATATCACTTAAATGTCGAAATTTTAATAATTGGTGGTCATTTTGAGTGTAAAACGACCAAACAACGTAAAACAAGCCCCTTTCTGTCGATTTAGAGTATTCTGAGTCGATTCTACGGTTAGTTTTGAAAATATCACTTAAATGTTGAAATTTTAAGTCGATTCTACGGTTAGTTTTAAAAATATCACTTAAATGTCGAAATTTTAATAATTGGTGGTCATTTTCAGTGTAAAACGACCAAACAACGTAAGACAAGCCCCTTTCTGTCGATTTAGAGCATTCTAAGTCGATTCTACGGTTAGTTTTGAAAATATCACTTAAATATCGAAATTTTAAGTCGATTCTACGGTTAGTTTTGAAAATATCACTTAAATGTCGAAATTTTAATAACTGGTGGTCATTTTCAGTGTAAAACGACCAAACAAGATAAAACAAGCCCCTTTCTGTCGATGTAGAGCATTCTGAGTCGATTCTACGGTTAGTTTTGAAAATATCACTTAAATGTCAAAATTTTAATAATTGCTGGTCATTTTGAGTGTAAAACGACCAAACAACGTAAAACAAGCCCCTTTCTGTCGATTTAGAGCAGTCTGAGTCGATTTTACGGTTAGTTTTAAAAATATCACTTAAATGTCGAAATTTTAATAATTGGTTGTCATTTTGAGTGTAAAACGACCAAACAACGTAAAACAAGCCCCTTTCTGTCGATTTAGAGCATTCTGAGTCGATTCTACGGTTAGTTTTGAAAATATCACTTAAATGTCGAAATTTTAATAATTGGTGGTCATTTTGAGTGTAAAACGACCAAACAACGTAAAACAAGCCCCTTTCTGTCGATGTAGAGCATTCTGAGTCGATTCTACGGTTAGTTTTGAAAATATCACTTAAATGTCAAAATTTTAATAATTGCTGGTCATTTTGAGTGTAAAACGACCAAACAACGTAAAACAAGCCCCTTTCTGTCGATTTAGAGCAGTCTGAGTCGATTTTACGGTTAGTTTTAAAAATATCACTTAAATGTCGAAATTTTAATAATTGGTTGTCATTTTGAGTGTAAAACGACCAAACAACGTAAAACAAGCCCCTTTCTATCGATTTAGAGCATTCTGAGTCGATTCTACGGTTAGTTTTGAAAATATCACTTAAATGTCGAAATTTTAATAATTGGTGGTCATTTTGAGTGTAAAACTGTAGCATGTCCAAAAAACACTATGCAAAATTTTTATTCTTTTAATATATTTCCTTACTTAAGCCGACCCTGATCATTTTATCTTCTAGAAAATTCTCGGCTTTAACGACTTAACCGTCAAAACTATCAATTTTTCGAGCGCGACCAATCAAATTGGTGGAATAAGATGATGTACGCAAGAGGGGTGGTTTAAAGTGACGCGGTTTTAATTTGGACCGGCGATCTCAGAATCAGTCTAGCTTGGGTACTTGTGATGATAAGTTGATCCCGTATACACCTAGATTCAAATACCGGCAAATTTCTTTTAAATTTGCAAATAATTATTTGCAATTTAGTGTTTCTAAGTAAAGTAAAGTCAGTGAGAAAGTGTAGAACCTCTCTGATGGAAAAGCTGTCTAGTAGTATCGAAGAATTACCAGATTTTATGGTAGCGTATGAATTGGGTGTGGCCCCATTAAGTTCTCTAATCTAGGAAACAAACTGTAAGTCTTTCAATATAATTACTATCTCTTAATTACCAGAAATTTGGGATACCATTTTTTTCTTTGGCACAAATACTTAATTGTGACTCACCGGAATAATATCAGAGTGTGGGTAATTAACGTAAGAAGTGCTCATAAGATCCACAGTGAAACCGGTTTTTATAAAAAAAAAAAAAAAACCTATTACCTTATCAACAGATTTCTACAGTGTGCAAATTCTTAAAAAAAAAAGTTCGCAGCATACATGCTTTAGTTAACAGTGAAAGCGTTACGCAGGGTCTGACTAAATATTTTTGTAACACCTTTATGATAAATTTTTTTGTTTCTTGATGTTTATCTTAATTTTAATGTTTTAATATTAAATTATTATATGGTACCCCCAATTTTTTACTCGAGTAAAACATCTTTTAAGCTAAAAGTGATTTACAATTTTTTATTAAATTTTGATACTTTTCATTTCCTTTTTCATATCACATTCTGCTTAAATGGGTACACAGAAATAACAATATAAAGATACTTAGCTGTTATTGAATGTGTAATATTGTTCTATATGTGATTAAACACTAATGTGTTTTACTGTATTTTACTTTATTTAATTGTTGATATTTTATATGTCTATTTGTTTCGCTCATCTGTTTGACTTATTACAACACAAAGTAATAAATATTGTTTATTGTTTATTTATATGTTTTATTTTCTGACCTGGTGTAAGTTATTCTGATCTAATCTCATTAACAACAAGAATAAGACGTATTTCACTCATAAATTTTAGTTTTTGACTTGATCAAAATAAGTAGAGCCGTTGTGATAAGTAAGAACAAAAAGTAAGTATAACTTTCTCTTTCTAGTTTTTCTAATAAAAGTGTTTAATTTAAATTTTTAACCAGAACATCTACCGGTTTACTCAATATTACTGCATCTTATCTTACGTCCCTTATATCTTTCTTATCTTAACTTTATCTATAACATCTAATACATTATTTTATCCAACTTCTAGATTTAATATTTTTTCCATCTGGGTTTCTTATATTTCCCCCATCCTTAAGATAAAAAAATAAGTGGCGCCCATTTACCTTTCCCCTTTCCATCATTTCTCTCATTTTCTCTTTAGTCCCTTTTAAATTCTTTTATCTTTTATTTTTTCTAGTAAATATATCCTCGTATATCTTTCCAACACAATATCATCTAGCTCGTTCGAATCCACGCTCGCTCTCCTCCTACCCCCTGAGTGCCGTTCGCATTAGTTAGCCTCTATAAACGAGCATTTAACATCACTTGAAAAAAAAGAGGTTACACTTAATGACGCCCACGACGTGGGGCCTGATGATAAAATCCCTATTTTTCCGACAATAAAATTACACACTTTTAATATCGATAATTTCCGTTACTTTTTCTTATCACAATGGCCAATTTTGAAGTAAATTTCTTAACTGCGGTTGAAATTATTTAAGTACCTAAGATCAGAAGAACAGCCACCACCAGGAAAATAGAGGATAAAAGAAAGTCCTCAAAAGAATGTTAACTAAAGAAACAAATGGTACAGTAACATCAGTAAATATTTTTTTTCGACTATCTTTTTCGTATCGTTAACAAACATAAATTAAAAGACTGGCTTTAACTTAGAACTACTTATGTCGGCATATCTTTTCTTTCGACCATTTTCTTCTTCATTCCTTTATCGATGGTTTCGTAATTTTTCTAGAAGAAAAATTTTTTTTGTTTTTTCTACTCTTTATCCTATTTTATCTAAAAGAAAATAATTTTTTATTTTTCTACTCTATATCGTATTTTACCTAAAGGAAAAATAATTTTTATCTTTCTATATTTTTTTATTTTATCTAAAGGAAATTTGTTATTTTTCTACTCCATATCGTATTTTACCTAAAGGAAAAATAATTTTTATTTTTCTATAATTTTTTCGTATTTTATCTGAAGGAAAATTTTCTTAATTTTCCACTCTCTATCGTATTTTTTCTACAGGAAAATATTTTCCATTTTTCTACTTTTTCCGTATTTCATCTAAAGGAAAATTTATTTTATTTTTCTACTTTTTTCGTATTTTATCTAAAGGAAAATATTCTTCATTTTCCTATTCTCTACCGTATTTTATCTAAAGGAAAATATTCTTCATTTTCCTATTCTCTACCGTATTTTATCTAAATGAAAATAATTTTTTAATTTTTTCTACTTTCTACCGTATCTTATTGAAAGAAAAATATTTCTTATTTTTCTACTTTCTACCGTAGCTTATCTAAAGGGAAATATTTTTCATTTCTCTAGATTTTTTTTCTGCATCCTATATTAGGGGAAATAACGTTTCGTTAAAATTGTTGTTTACCGTTTACCATCTATCTCTATCCATCTACTTAACCAATGTTTCTCTGTACGGTTATAAAAGTGGAGTCCGCACGACAAATATCTCTGTATTGTCCCAACGTGGAAGATTTGTTTTTACTTGAACTGTCGTACCGTTGTATTTTTTTCTATAAGAGAATATACAAATCACTTACCTATCGTTTATCGTACCGAGGATTCACATTAAGGATTCCAGACAGCGTTTCCTTTATGCTTCCTGGGTTTTCTACGTAACAACAGCATGACCGCTATTGTTATCGTTTACCTACCGTTCAAGTGAATTAACACTTGAAATTATCTTATCGTAAGTGAAAACTTATTTCACTTAACTACCGTTTACCAGCTCAAGTGTATTAACACTTGAAAATATTGTTTTGTAAGTGAGAACACACTTCGCTTAACTACCGTACCGTTCAGTAAAAACTATCACTGCTGTTTATATGTCTCGTTATCTCCCCTAGTTTCTTCATTAAGCTTGAAATTGACACTCCAAAGCCTTATGTCTCTGATTCCGATGATTCTTCTGAAGATGAACTCTCCGAATAGAAACTAATGTTTCTCTGTTTTCTCAGAATTATCAGTATAAGCTTTCCTTTTCCATTTTCTTTGACTTCTCTATATCGCAACCCCTCGCTATGACTCAACACTAAATAATTTTCTCCATGCCTCACTTTTATAGTTTTCGTTTAAGTGTATCCAGACTTATAACTATCGCTTATCTATCGTTTAAGTATATTACCACTTGAACTTTTCATCTCGAAAGGGAAAATACTTTTCTCTTACCTACCGTTTACCTACCTAATAAGTACCTTAATACTTATCCCTATCGTCTCGAAAGTAGGATTTACTTTCCCTCATTTACCGTCCATTTACCTAATAAGTGTATTAACACCTGTTTTTATCGTACCGAAAGAGAAAAGATGTTTCTCGTAACTACCGTTTATCTACCTTATGAGTGTTTTAACACTTGTATTTTTTTTGAAGGAACAAAAATAGTTTTTTCCTTTACCTACCGTTAACCTACCGTACAAGTGCGTCTGCACTTGTAAATTAATTATCGTATCGTTCAGTAATATCTATTACTGTTTTATGTTTAGAAAACATTTTTTTATTACCTTATTTCTCGTTCATCATCCATAAACTTCTTGTTATCTTTGATATGGATATAAGACGGTTATCGTACCTTAGTGGAAGACACATGAAAACATTTTTTAAGAAAAAATTTTTTTTGAAAATTTTTTTCGAATTTTTTAAGAAATTATTTTTCGTTCTTTCATACAATTTTATACCTTTACGTATCGTTGGTTTAAAGAATTTTGATCCGTAACATGACTACTATTGGAATCACTTTACTTTTTTGACTAACAAAATTCAATCTTAACTACTTCTTCTGGAATTTTATTTTGACCTTGCAATTCGTCACGAGAGATAAGCCTAGGAAAGCCGTAGGGAATTCTTTCCGGTAGTGGGTCTGTTGAGATTGTAAGGAAGACAGATAAAATTTCTTTCTACTCTCCTTCTTTTCCTCTTTTACTTACTCTATTTTTTTTCTAGCTAGGATTGAAGACTGTTAGGATAATTTGTTTTTAAGATTTGTTAGATTCCTGTTAATGTCTTAGTGTGATCTACTACCTTAAGATTTTTTTTATTAGATGTTCTCAATGAGAACTATATTTTTAGTAAATACTGTTTTCTTCTCTTCCTTACTGTATATTCGTTGATATCTTTAACGTCAACCAAGCAGGACGGAACTTTTCCAAACATCTTTTCAGATGTTAACGTATCACGTACTTACCTTGACTGTCGGATCTAATGGAGCCGGTAGGCTTATTAGATTCCTAATTATAACTATCGTCCGTGTTTCTTTCTTCCTTTTCAAAATTAATATTAACAGTTTGGTTTAAATTCAGCTTTTTTCTTTATAGGAGTTCCTAAAAATGGAAATACGCGTTGTGCCTCCTATGGGAAATTTTACTTATGGGAACATAGCATTCTTTACCTTCTTCCTTGTGTGTGTGAATGTAGCGTGTGTCCTGACATCTTATGTCAAGGGCAATATAAATACTTTTTTTGTCGATTTGCATTAAAGATACCACTTAGTGCTGCCCGTCTAGGCCGAGCTGTACACTTTTTTGTTTCCGTGCAGAAACTTCGGAGTAGACCTGTTCCCGATCACTTCGTGATCTTCCGGTTGGCCGGTACCGTTTATAAAAATCTGGTCACTTAGTATCAAAGATCTACGGATCTGATACATTTTACCTACCTTGTGGTTCTTCAAACCCTCGTGCAGTTTCACTTGTATATAAATGCACTAAAGAATAGTGTGAATATTATATCACATTCAATAACTGACACTATAACCCCAATTCTACCTAAATAGTTGTCGTTCTCATTAAGATCGCTTTTCTACACCTTGATGTTCACTACCTTTATCAGCTTCAGTTTTTTAGACACACTACTGTTGTCCCAACCATAGCTTACCTTTCTTTAAAAACTGTCTTCTATCCAGTTTTTTCTCTTCGGAAGGGGCTGTGTAGCATGTCCAAAAAACACTATGCAAAATTTTTATTCTTTTAATATATTTCCTTACTTAAGCCGACCCTGATCATTTTATCTTCTAGAAAATTCTCGGCTTTAACGACTTAACCGTCAAAACTATCGATTTTTCGAGCGCGACCAATCAAATTGGTGGAATAAGATGATGTACGCAAGAGGGGTGGTTTAAAGTGACGCGGTTTTAATTTGGACCGGCGATCTCAGAATCAGTCTAGCTTGGGTACTTGTGATGATAAGTTGATCCCGTATACACCTAGATTCAAATACCGGCAAATTTCTTTTAAATTTGCAAATAATTATTTGCAATTTAGTGTTTCTAAGTAAAGTAAAGTCAGTGAGAAAGTGTAGAACCTCTCTGATGGAAAAGCTGTCTAGTAGTATCGAAGAATTACCAGATTTTATGGTAGCGTATGAATTGAGTGTGGCCCCATTAAGTTCTCTAATCTAGGAAACAAACTGTAAGTCTTTCAATATAATTACTATCTCTTAATTACCAGAAATTTGGGATACCATTTTTTTCTTTGGCACAAAAACTTAATTGTGACTCACCGGAATAATATCAGAGTGTGGGTAATTAACGTAAGAAGTGCTCATAAGATCCACAGTGAAACCGGTTTTTATAAAAAAAAAAAAAAAACCTATTACCTTATCAACAGATTTCTACAGTGTGCAAATTCTTAAAAAAAAAAAGTTCGCAGCATACATGCTTTAGTTAACAGTGAAAGCGTTACGCAGGGTCTGACTAAATATTTTTGTAACACCTTTATGATAAATTTTTTTGTTTCTTGATGTTTATCTTAATTTTAATGTTTTAATATTAAATTATTATATGGTACCCCCAATTTTTTACTCGAGTAAAACATCTTTTAAGCTAAAAGTGATTTACAATTTTTTATTAAATTTTGATACTTTTCATTTCCTTTTTCATATCACATTCTGCTTAAATGGGTACACAGAAATAACAATATAAAGATACTTAGCTGTTATTGAATGTGTAATATTGTTCTATATGTGATTAAACACTAATGTGTTTTACTGTATTTTACTTTATTTAATTGTTGATATTTTATATGTCTATTTGTTTCGCTCATCTGTTTGACTTATTACAACACAAAGTAATAAATATTGTTTATTGTTTATTTATATGTTTTATTTTCTGACCTGGTGTAAGTTATTCTGATCTAATCTCATTAACAACAAGAATAAGACGTATTTCACTCATAAATTTTAGTTTTTGACTTGATCAAAATAAGTAGAGCCGTTGTGATAAGTAAGAACAAAAAGTAAGTATAACTTTCTCTTTCTAGTTTTTCTAATAAAAGTGTTTAATTTAAATTTTTAACCAGAACATCTACCGGTTTACTCAATATTACTGCATCTTATCTTACGTCCCTTATATCTTTCTTATCTTAACTTTATCTATAACATCTAATACATTATTTTATCCAACTTCTAGATTTAATATTTTTTCCATCTGGGTTTCTTATATTTCCCCCATCCTTAAGATAAAAAAATAAGTGGCGCCCATTTACCTTTCCCCTTTCCATCATTTCTCTCATTTTCTCTTTAGTCCCTTTTAAATTCTTATATCTTATTTTTTTAGCAAATATATCCCCTTTTATCTTTCTAGTAAGATTTCATCGAGCTCGTTCGAATCCACGCTCGCTCTCCTCCTACCCCCTGAGTGCCGTTCGCATTGGTTAACCTCGATAAACGAGCCTTTTAACATCTTGAAAAAAAAGAGGTTACAAAACGACCAAACAACGTAAAACAAGCCCCTTTCTGTCGATTTAGAGCATTCTGAGTCGATTCTACGGTTAGTTTTGAAAATATCACTTAAATGTCGAAATTTTAATAACTGGTTGTCATTTTGAGTGTAAAACGACCAAACAACGTAAAACAAGCCCCTTTCTGTCAATTTAGAGCATTCTGAGTCGATTCTACGGTTGGTTTTGAAAATAGTACTTAAATGTCGAAATTTTAAGTCGATTCTACGGTTAGTTTTGAAAATATCACTTAAATGTCGAAATTTTAATAATTGGTGGTTATTATCAGTGTAAAACGACCAAACAAGATAAAACAAGCCCTTTTTTGTCGATTTAGAGCATTCTGAGTCGATTCTAAGGTTAGTTTTGAAAATATCACTTAAATGTCGAAATTTTAATAATTGGTGGTCATTTTAAGTGTAAAACGACCAAACAACGTAAAACAAGCCCCCTTCTGTCTATTTAGAGCATTCTGAGTCGATTCTACGGTTAGTTTTGAAAATATCACTTAAATGTCGAAATTTTAAGTCGATTCTACGGTTAGTTTTGAAAATATCACTTAAATGTTGAAATTTTAATAATTGGTGGTCATTTTCAGTGTAAAACGACCAAACAACGTAAAACAAGCCCCTTTCTGTCGATTCAGAGCATTCTGAGTCGATTCTACGGTTGGTTTTGAAAATATCACTTAAATGTCGAAATTTTAATAATTGGTGGTCATTTTGAGTGTAAAACGACCAAACAACGTAAAACAAGCCCCTTTCTGTCGATTTAGAGCATTCTGAGTCGATTCTACGGTTAGTTTTGAAAATATCACTTAAATGTCGAAATTTTAATAATTGGTGGTCATTTTGAGTGTAAAACGACCAAACAACGTAAAACAAGCCCCTTTCTGTCGATTTAGAGCATTCTGAGTCGATTCTACGGTTAGTTTTGAAAATATCACTTAAATGTCGAAATTTTAATAATTGGTTGTCATTTTGAGTGTAAAATGACCAAACAACGTAAAACAAGCGCCTTTCTGTCGATTTAGAGCATTCTGAGTAGATTCTACGGTTAGTTTTAAAAATATCACTTAAATGTCGAAATTTTAAGTCGATTCTACGGTTAGTTTTGAAAATATCACCTAAATTTCGAAATTTTAATAATTGGTGGTCATTTTCAGTGTAAAACGACCAAACAAGATAAAACAATCCCCTTTCTGTCGATTTAGAGCATTCTGAGTCGATTCTACAGTTAGTTTTGAAAATATCACTTAAATGTCGAAATTTTAATAATTGGTGGTCATTTTGAGTGTAAAACAACCAAACAACGTAAAACAAGCCCCTTTCTGTCGATTTAGAGCATTCTGAGTCGATTCTACGGTTAGTTTTGAAAATATCACTTAAATGTCGAAATTTTAAGTCGATTCTACGGTTAGTTTTGAAAATATCACTTAAATGTCGAAATTTTAATAATTGGTGGTCATTTTCAGTGTAAAACGACCAAACAACGTAAAACAAGCCCCATTCTGTCGATTTAGAGCATTCTGAGTCGATTCTACGGTTAGTTTTGAAAATATCACTTAAATGTCGAAATTTTAATAACTGGTGGTCATTTTGAGTGTAAAACGACCAAACAACGTAAAACAAGCCCCTTTCTGTCGATTTAGAGCATTCTGAGTCGATTCTACG
Organism: Altica lythri; assembly: GCA_964028335.1. NCBI lineage: Eukaryota > Metazoa > Arthropoda > Insecta > Coleoptera > Chrysomelidae > Altica > Altica lythri. Next base: position 9,304 of record CAXIIO010001141.1, on the reverse strand, counting down.
GTTAGTTTTGAAAATATCACTTAAATGTCGAAATTTTAATAATTGGTTGTCATTTTGAGTGTAAAACAACCAAACAACGTAAAACAAGCCCCTTTCTGTCGATTTAGAGCATTCTGAGTCGATTCTACGGTTAGTTTTGAAAATATCACTTAAATGTCGAAATTTTAAGTCGATTCTACGGTTAGTTTTGAAAATATCACTTAAATGTCGAAATTTTAATAATTGGTGGCCATTTTGAGTGTAAAACGACCAAACAAGATAAAACAAGCCTCTTTCTGTCGATTTAGAGCATTCTGAGTCGATTCTACGGTTAGTTTTGAAAATATCAGTTAAATGTCGAAATTTTAATAATTGGTGGTCATTTTGAGTGTAAAACGACCAAACAACGTAAAACGAGCCCCTTTCTGTCGATTTAGAGCATTCTGAGTCGATTCTACGGTTAGTTTTGAAAATATCACTTAAATGTCGAAATTTTAAGTCGATTCTACGGTTAGTTTTGAAAATATCACTTAAATGTCGAAATTTTAATAATTGGTGGTTATTTTCAGTGTAAAACGACCAAACAAGATAAAACAAGCCCCTTTCTGTCGATTTAGAGCATTCTGAGTCGATTCTACGGTTAGTTTTGAAAATATCACTTAAATGTCGAAATTTTAATAATTGGTGGTCATTTTGAGTGTAAAACGACCAAACAACGTAAAACAAGCCCCTTTCTGTCGATTTAAAGCATTCTGAGTCGATTCTACGGTTAGTTTTGAAAATATCACTTAAATGTCGAAATTTTAAGTCGATTCTACGGTTAGTTTTGAAAATATCACTTAAATGTCAAAATTTTAATAATTGGTGGTTATTTTCAGTGTAAAACGACCAAACAAGATAAAACAAGCCCCTTTCTGTCGATTTAGAGCATTCTGAGTCGATTCTACGGTTAGTTTTGAAAATATCACTTAAATGTCGAAATTTTAATAATTGGTGGTCATTTTGAGTGTAAAACGACCAAACAACGTAAAACAAGCCCCTTTCTGTCGATTTAGAGCATTCTGAGTCGATTCTACGGTTAGTTTTGAAAATATCACTTAAATGTTGAAATTTTAAGTCGATTCTACGGTTAGTTTTAAAAATATCACTTAAATGTCGAAATTTTAATAATTGGTGGTCATTTTCAGTGTAAAACGACCAAACAACGTAAGACAAGCCCCTTTCTGTCGATTTAGAGCATTCTGAGTCGATTCTACGGTTAGTTTTGAAAATATCACTTAAATATCGAAATTTTAAGTCGATTCTACGGTTAGTTTTGAAAATATCACTTAAATGTCGAAATTTTAATAACTGGTGGTCATTTTCAGTGTAAAACGACCAAACAAGATAAAACAAGCCCCTTTCTGTCGATGTAGAGCATTCTGAGTCGATTCTACGGTTAGTTTTGAAAATATCACTTAAATGTCAAAATTTTAATAATTGCTGGTCATTTTGAGTGTAAAACGACCAAACAACGTAAAACAAGCCCCTTTCTGTCGATTTAGAGCAGTCTGAGTCGATTTTACGGTTAGTTTTAAAAATATCACTTAAATGTCGAAATTTTAATAATTGGTTGTCATTTTGAGTGTAAAACGACCAAACAACGTAAAACAAGCCCCTTTCTGTCGATTTAGAGCATTCTGAGTCGATTCTACGGTTAGTTTTGAAAATATCACTTAAATGTCGAAATTTTAATAATTGGTGGTCATTTTGAGTGTAAAACGACCAAACAACGTAAAACAAGCCCCTTTCTGTCGATGTAGAGCATTCTGAGTCGATTCTACGGTTAGTTTTGAAAATATCACTTAAATGTCAAAATTTTAATAATTGCTGGTCATTTTGAGTGTAAAACGACCAAACAACGTAAAACAAGCCCCTTTCTGTCGATTTAGAGCAGTCTGAGTCGATTTTACGGTTAGTTTTAAAAATATCACTTAAATGTCGAAATTTTAATAATTGGTTGTCATTTTGAGTGTAAAACGACCAAACAACGTAAAACAAGCCCCTTTCTGTCGATTTAGAGCATTCTGAGTCGATTCTACGGTTAGTTTTGAAAATATCACTTAAATGTCGAAATTTTAATAATTGGTGGTCATTTTGAGTGTAAAACGACCAAACAACGTAAAACAAGCCCCTTTCTGTCGATTTAGAGCATTCTGAGTCGATTCTACGGTTAGTTTTGAAAATATCACTTAAATGTCGAAATTTTAATAACTGGTTGTCATTTTGAGTGTAAAACGACCAAACAACGTAAAACAAGCCCCTTTCTGTCAATTTAGAGCATTCTGAGTCGATTCTACGGTTAGTTTTGAAAATAGTACTTAAATGTCGAAATTTTAAGTCGATTCTACGGTTAGTTTTGAAAATATCACTTAAATGTCGAAATTTTAATAATTGGTGGTTATTATCAGTGTAAAAACGACCAAACAAGATAAAACAAGCCCCTTTTTGTCGATTTAGAGCATTCTGAGTCGATTCTAAGGTTAGTTTTGAAAATATCACTTAAATGTCGAAATTTTAATAATTGGTGGTCATTTTAAGTGTAAAACGACCAAACAACGTAAAACAAGCCCCCTTCTGTCTATTTAAAGCATTCTGAGTCGATTCTACGGTTAGTTTTGAAAATATCACTTAAATGTCGAAATTTTAAGTCGATTCTACGGTTAGTTTTGAAAATATCACTTAAATGTTGAAATTTTAATAATTGGTGGTCATTTTCAGTGTAAAACGACCAAACAACGTAAAACAAGCCCCTTTCTGTCGATTCAGAGCATTCTGAGTCGATTCTACGGTTGGTTTTGAAAATATCACTTAAATGTCGAAATTTTAATAATTGGTGGTCATTTTGAGTGTAAAACGACCAAACAACGTAAAACAAGCCCCTTTCTGTCGATTTAGAGCATTCTGAGTCGATTCTACGGTTAGTTTTGAAAATATCACTTAAATGTCGAAATTTTAATAATTGGTGGTCATTTTGAGTGTAAAACGACCAAACAACGTAAAACAAGCCCCTTTCTGTCGATTTAGAGCATTCTGAGTCGATTCTACGGTTAGTTTTGAAAATATCACTTAAATGTCGAAATTTTAATAATTGGTTGTCATTTTGAGTGTAAAATGACCAAACAACGTAAAACAAGCGCCTTTCTGTCGATTTAGAGCATTCTGAGTAGATTCTACGGTTAGTTTTAAAAATATCACTTAAATGTCGAAATTTTAAGTCGATTCTACGGTTAGTTTTGAAAATATCACCTAAATTTCGAAATTTTAATAATTGGTGGTCATTTTGAGTTTAAAACGACCAAACAAGATAAAACAAGCCTCTTTCTGTCGATTTAGAGCATTCTGAGTCGATTCTACGGTTAGTTTTGAAAATATCACTTAAATGTCGAAATTTAATAATTGGTGGTCATTTTGAGTGTAAAACGAGCAAACAACGTAAAACAAGCCCCTTTCTGTCGATTTAGAGCATTCTGAGTCGATTCTACGGTTAGTTTTGAAAATATCACTTAAATGTCGAAATTTTAAGTCGATTCTACGGTTAGTTTTGAAAATATCACTTAAATGTCGAAATTTTAATAATTGGTGGTTATTTTCAGTGTAAAACGACCAAACAAGATAAAACAAGCCCCTTTCTGTCGATTTAGAGCATTCTGAGTCGATTCTACGGTTAGTTTTGAACATATCACTTAAATGTCGAAATTTTAATAATTGGTGGTTATTTTCAGTGTAAAATGACCAAACAAGATAAAACAAGCCCCTTTCTGTCGATTTAGAGCATTCTGAGTCGATTCTACGGTTAGTTTTGAAAATATCACTTAAATGTCGAAATTTTAATAATTGGTGGTCATTTTCAGTGTAAAATGACCAACCAACGTAAAACAAGCCCCTTTCTGTCGATTTAGAGCATTCTGAGTAGATTCTACGGTTAGTTTTGAAAATATCACTTAAATGTCGAAATTTTAATAATTGGTGGTCATTTTGAGTGTAAAACGACCAAACAACGTAAAACAAGCCCCTTTCTGTCGATTTAGAGCATTCTGAGTCGATTCTACGGTTAGTTTTGAAAATATCACTTAAATGTCGAAATTTTAAGTCGATTCTACGGTTAGTTTTGAATATATCACTTAAATGTCGAAATTTTAATAATTGGTGGTCATTTTGAGTGTAAAACGACCAAACAACGTAAAACAAGCCCCTTTCTGTCGATTTAGAGCATTCTGAGTCGATTCTACGGTTAGTTTTGAAAATATCACTTAAATGTCGAAATTTTAAGTCGATTCTACGGTTAGTTTTGAAAATATCACTTAAATGTCGAAATTTTAAGTCGATTCTACGGTTAGTTTTGAAAATATCACTTAAATGTCGAAATTTTAATAATTGGTGGTCATTTCGAGTGTAAAACGAGCAAACAACGTAAAACAAGCCCCTTTCTGTCGATTTAGAGCATTCTGAGTCGATTCTACGGTTAGTTTTGAAAATATCACTTAAATGTCGAAATTTTAAGTCGATTCTACGGTTAGTTTTGAAAATATCACTTAAATGTCGAAATTTTAATAATTGGTGGTTATTTTCAGTGTAAAACGACCAAACAAGATAAAACAAGCCTCTTTCTGTCGATTTAGAGCATTCTGAGTCGATTCTACGGTTAGTTATGAAAATATCACTTAAATGTCGAAATTTTAATAATTCGTGGTCATTTTCAGTGTAAAATGACCAAGCAACGTAAAACAAGCCCCTTTCTGTCGATTTAGAGCATTCTGAGTAGATTCTACGGCTAGTTTTGAAAATATCACTTAAATGTCAAAATTTTAATAATTGGTGGTCATTTTGAGTGTAAAACGACCAAACAACGTAAAACAAGCCCCTTTCTGTCGATTTAGAGCATTCTGAGTCGATTCTACGGTTAGTTTTTGAAAATATCACTTAAATGTCGAAATTTTAAGTCGATTCTACGGTTAGTTTTGAATATATCACTTAAATGTCGAAATTTTAATAATTGGGGGTCATTTTGAGTGTAAAACGACCAAACAACGTAAAACAAGCCCCTTTCTGTCGATTTAGAGCATTCTGAGTCGATTCTACGGTTAGTTTTGAAAATATCACTTAAATGTCGAAATTTTAAGTCGATTCTACGGTTAGTTCTGAAAATATCACTTAAATGTCGAAATTTTAAGTCGATTCTACGGTTAGTTTTGAAAATATCACTTAAATGTCGAAATTTTAATAATTGGTGGTCATTTTCAGTGTAAAACGACCAAACACGATAAAACAAGCCCCTTTCTGTCGATTTAGAGCATTCTGAGTCGATTCTACGGTTAGTTTTGAAAATATCACTTAAATGTCGAAATTTTAATAATTGGTGGTCATTTTGAGTGTAAAACAACCAAACAACGTAAAACAAGCCCCTTTCTGTCGATTTAGAGCATTCTGAGTCGATTCTACGGTTAGTTTTGAAAATATCACTTAAATGTCGAAATTTTAAGTCGATTCTACGGTTAGTTTTGAAAATATCACTTAAATGTCGAAATTTTAATAATTGGTGGTTATTTTTAGTGTAAAACGACCAAACAAGATAAAACAAGCCCCTTTCTGTCGATTTAGAGCATTCTGAGTTGATGCTACGGTTAGTTTTGAAAATATCACTTAAATGTCGAAATTTTAATAATTGGTGGTCATTTTCAGTGTAAAATGACCAAACAACGTAAAACAAGCCCCTTTCTGTCGATTTAGAGCATTCTGAGTAGATTCTACGGCTAGTTTTGAAAATATCACTTAAATGTCAAAATTTTAATAATTGGTGGTCATTTTGAGTGTAAAACGACCAAACAACGTAAAACAAGCCTTTGTCGATTTAGAGCATTCTGAGTCGATTCTACGGTTAGTTTTGAAAATATCACTTAAATGTCGAAATTTTAAGTCGATTCTACGGTTAGTTTTGAATATATTACTTAAATGTCGAAATTTTAATAATTGGGGGTCATTTTGAGTGTAAAACGACCAAACAACGTAAAACAAGCCCCTTTCTGTCGATTTAGAGCATTCTGAGTCGATTCTACGGTTAGTTTTGAAAATATCACTTAAATGTCGAAATTTTAAGTCGATTCTACGGTTAGTTTTAAAAATATCACTTAAATGTCGAAATTTTAAGTCGATTCTACGGTTAGTTCTGAAAATATCACTTAAATGTCGAAATTTTAAGTCGATTCTACGGTTAGTTTTGAAAATATCACTTAAATGTCAAAATTTTAATAATTGGTGGTCATTTTCAGTGTAAAACGACCAAACACGATAAAACAAGCCCCTTTCTGTCGATTTAGAGCATTCTGAGTCGATTCTACGGTTAGTTTTGAAAATATCACTTAAATGTCGAAATTTTAATAATTGGTGGTCATTTTGAGTGTAAAACAACCAAACAACGTAAAACAAGCCCCTTTCTGTCGATTTAGAGCATTCTGAGTCGATTCTACGGTTAGTTTTGAAAATATCACTTAAATGTCGAAATTTTAAGTCGATTCTACGGTTAGTTTTGAAAATATCACTTAAATGTCGAAATTTTAATAATTGGTGGTTATTTTTAGTGTAAAACGACCAAACAAGATAAAACAAGCCCCTTTCTGTCGATTTAGAGCATTCTGAGTCGATTCTACGGTTAGTTTTGAAAATATCACTTAAATGTCGAAATTTTAATAATTGGTGGTCATTTTGAGTGTAAAACGACCAAACAACGTAAAACAAGCCCCTTTCTGTCGATTTAGAGCATTCTGAGTCGATTCTACGGTTAGTTTTGAAAATATCACTTAAATGTCGAAATTTTAAGTCGATTCTACGGTTAGTTTTGAAAATATCACTTAAATGTCGAAATTTTAATAATTGGTGGTTATTTTCAGTATAAAACCGACCAAACAAGATAAAACAAGCCCCTTTCTGTCGATTTAGAGCATTCTGAGTCGATTCTACGGTTAGTTTTGAAAATATCACTTAAATGTCGAAATTTTAATAATTGGTGGTCATTTTGAGTGTAAAACGACCAAACAACGTAAAACAAGCCCCTTTCTGTCGATTTAGAGCATTCTGAGTCGATTCTACGGTTAGTTTTGAAAATATCACTTAAATGTCGAAATTTTAAGTCGATTCTACGGTTAGTTTTGAAAATATCACTTAAATGTCGAAATTTTAATAATTGGTGGTCATTTTCAGTGTAAAACGACCAAACAACGTAAAACAAGCCCCATTCTGTCGATTTAGAGCATTCTGAGTCGATTCTACGGTTAGTTTTGAAAATATCACTTAAATGTCGAAATTTTAATAACTGGTGGTCATTTTGAGTGTAAAACGACCAAACAACGTAAAACAAGCCCCTTTCTGTCGATTTAGAGCATTCTGAGTCGATTCTACGGTTAGTTTTGAAAATATCACTTAAATGTCGAAATTTTAATAATTGGTTGTCATTTTGAGTGTAAAACGACCAAACAACGTAAAACAAGCCCCTTTCTGTCGATTTAGAGCATTCTGAGTCGATTCTACGGTTAGTTTTGAAAATATCACTTAAATGTCGAAATTTTAAGTCGATTCTACGGTTAGTTTTGAAAATATCACTTAAATGTCGAAATTTTAAGTCGATTCTACGGTTAGTTTTGAAAATATCACTTAAATGTCGAAATTTTAATAATTGGTGGTCATTTTCAGTGTAAAACGACCAAACAAGATAAAACAAGCCCCTTTCTGTCGATTTAGAGCATTCTGAGTCGATTCTACGGTTAGTTTTGAAAATATCACTTAAATGTCGAAATTTTAATAATTGGTGGTCATTTTGAGTGTAAAACAACCAAACAACGTAAAAGAAGCCCCTTTCTGTCGATTTAGAGCATTCTGAGTCGATTCTACGGTTAGTTTTGAAAATATCACTTAAATGTCGAAATTTTAAGTCGATTCTACGGTTAGTTTTGTAAATATCACTTAAATGTCGAAATTTTAATAATTGGTGGTTATTTTTAGTGTAAAACGACCAAACAAGATAAAACAAGCCCCTTTCTGTCGATTTAGAGCATTCTGAGTCGATTCTACGGTTAGTTTTAAAAATATCACTTAAATGTCGAAATTTTAATAATTGGTGGTCATTTTGAGTGTAAAACGACCAAACAACGTAAAACAAGCGCCTTTCTGTCGATTTAGAGCATTCTGAGTCGATTCTACGGTTAGTTTTGAAAATATCACTTAAATGTCGAAATTTTAAGTCGATTCTACGGTTAGTTTTGAAAATATCACTTAAATGTCGAAATTTTAATAATTGGTGGTCATTTTCAGTGTAAAACGACCAAACAACGTAAAACAAGCCCCTTTCTGTCGATTTAGAGCATTCTGAGTCGATTCTACGGTTAGTTTTGAAAATATCACTTAAATGTCGAAATTTTAAGTCGATTCTACGGTTAGTTTTGAAAATATCACTTAAATGTCGAAATTTTAATAATTGGTGGTTATTTTTAGTGTAAAACGACCAAACAAGATAAAACAAGCCCCTTTCTGTCGATTTAGAGCATTCTGAGTCGATTCTACGGTTAGTTTTGAAAATATCACTTAAATGTCGAAATTTTAATAATTGGTGGTCATTTTGAGTGTAAAACGACCAAACAACGTAAAACAAGCCCCTTTCTGTCGATTTAGAGCATTCTGAGTCGATTCTACGGTTAGTTTTGAAAATATCACTTAAATGTCGAAATTTTAAGTCGATTCTACGGTTAGTTTTGAAAATATCACTTAAATGTCGAAATTTTAATAATTGGTGGTTATTTTCAGTATAAAACGACCAAACAAGATAAAACAAGCCCCTTTCTGTCGATTTAGAGCATTCTGAGTCGATTCTACGGTTAGTTTTGAAAATATCACTTAAATGTCGAAATTTTAATAATTGGTGGTCATTTTGAGTGTAAAACGACCAAACAACGTAAAACAAGCCCCTTTCTGTCGATTTAGAGCATTCTGAGTCGATTCTACGGTTAGTTTTGAAAATATCACTTAAATGTCGAAATTTTAAGTCGATTCTACGGTTAGTTTTGAAAATATCACTTAAATGTCGAAATTTTAATAATTGGTGGTCATTTTCAGTGTAAAACGACCAAACAACGTAAAACAAGCCCCATTCTGTCGATTTAGAGCATTCTGAGTCGATTCTACGGTTAGTTTTGAAAATATCACTTAAATGTCGAAATTTTAATAACTGGTGGTCATTTTGAGTGTAAAACGACCAAACAACGTAAAACAAGCCCCTTTCTGTCGATTTAGAGCATTC
>CAXIIO010001139.1:0-169852 GCA_964028335.1 Altica lythri | reverse complement strand
TTAAAGACATGAGAAGACTTATAAAGGAACAAATAAAAAATGCCTATAACATTTATATTCGCTCAACCGAAAATAATATTGCTACCCAGCCAAAACAGTTTTGGTCTTTTGTTCGAACCAAAAGGACTGGATTAAATGAAATAAATACCCTTATAGTAAATGATATACCGATAAATAATCCTCAATCCGTCGTAAATTTGTTTGCTCAATTTTTTCAATCAGTTTTTACACCTTCGAATGAATTTGATTTACCTGATTCAAACCAAAATAATTGGTATAATAACATATCTGTTAGTTCTCTTTCTGAACGTGATATTCTAAATTCACTAAGAAAGTTGAAACCCCGTCCAAATCAAGGGCCTGATCAGATACCGTCCTACATTATAAAAGATTGTGCTAATGTTTTTATTAAACCACTATTATATATATTTAATTTATCATTGAAATCAGCCGTTTTTCCAGACGTTTGGAAAAATTCCAAAGTTACACCTATATTAAAGAAAGGAGACCCACTTTTAGTAGAAAATTATAGACCCATGTGTCAGGTATCAGGATTTGCAAAGGTATTTGAGATGTCTGTATATGAAAAGATCTTTCCTCAAGTGAAACATATTATTAATCCCAATCAACATGGATTTTTCAGTTCTCGCAGTAGGTACTATAACTAATCTTTCTTGCTTTACCCAGTTTACAGCAACAGCTTTAGACAACCATAAACAAGTGGATGTGGTATATACAGACTTTTTGAAAGCTTTCGACCGGCTAGATCATAACATCCTAATCAGCAAATTAGAAATGATTGGTTTCAATTGCAATTTATGTAATTTTATCTCATCTTATCTCAATTCTAGAAATCTTTATGTGGAGGTAAATGGTTTCAGATCGGCTAATTTTATAGCTTCAAGTGGGTCTCCCCAGGGAAGCAACCTATCACCTTTGTTGTTTTCCTTATTTATAAACGACATCATTGAATATATAAATAGTAAAGGTCTTGTATTTGCAGATGATTTTAAAATCCTTAAAATAATTAATAGCCCAGAAGACTGTGAACATCTCCAACGTGATTTAGAAGCGACAAATTCGTGGTGTCTCAGAAACAAACTACCCCTAAACATAAATAAATGCAAGGTAGTCACTTTCACTTTAAAACAAAGTTATATAATGTTTGACTATGCAATTCAAAACCAAATTATATCCTGAGGAGACCACATAAGAGATCTTGGAATACTCTTTGACTCTAAACTGTCATTTAACTCACACGTTGCAAGTGTTACTAGTCAAGCAACTAAAATATTAGGCTTTATTTTTCGTCCCTGCAGTCAATTTAAAAATGTTCACACATTGAAGCTTTTATATTTCTCCTATGTCAGATCTAAACTGGAATATGGTTGTATGATTTGGAATCCATATTATAATGTACAAAATGCTAAGGTAGAGAGTGTTCAGAGAAAATTTGCCAAGTTAATTTCATTCAAGCAAACTGGCGTATACCCACCCAGAGGCTATAATCATACCGAACTTATCGGAAGATTCAACTTGCCATTACTTCAGAGTAGAAGAACATATATATGCATGATATTCTTGTTCAAGTTAATTAACAATAAGATTGACTGTCCAGAGCTCCTATCACAATTACCTTTTTTTATACCACTTAGAAGTACACGGTCAAAAGCGCTTTTTTATCTCCCTTCTGCGGATACAAACGTAATCTTAAAATCACCAGTATATTCCATGTGTCTGGAGTTTAATAAGTTAAACAACTCAGTTGATATTTTCCATATATCTTTGTCTGGATTTTGCAATTTTCTTCAGAAGCATTTATTTTAATTTTAATAATATGTATACTTATAATTTTTTAATTTATCTTTTTTTAGCATCTAAGTCTTGATTTTAAGTCTATTATTACTCAAATATTCATGCATTGTCTTATAAATGAGATATACCTGTTAGACAATAAAGCTATTTATTATTATTATTATTATTATCCAATTTGCCGTAGATTGACATTTTTCCAACCTCTATAGTCTATAAGATCAACGCTAAAGTTCCACCAGGGACCGGCTCTAGCTCCTACTCTATTCCTATTACACATTAATGATCTACTAGAAGCCACTAAAAACCCGATACATGGTTTTGCAGAGGATAGCAACCTTCTCTGTAGCAAAGCGCACAACCGTCCCATATCTCTAAATATTCTGGAAGGTGACAGAAGATCCACAGCGGCTTCTCTCAATCAAGATTTGAGAATTGTTGAGGAGTGGGGAAAAAAGAATCTTGTTAATTTCAACGCTTCCAAGACAAAGACATGTTGCCTATCAAACAAAAGGCAAACACACGACTTATTCATCACAATGAACGATCAGACACTCGTAGCGAGCGACTCCATTACGCTGGTTGATATAACGATCTCCCAGGACTTACTCTGGAACGAACAAATTGCATCCATAGCAACTGCAGCAGGAAAGAAATTAGGTCTTCTGTTTAAATCATGAAAATATTTCTCTCCATCCAACTTAGCTACTCTTTACAAAGCCCAAATACGACCTAATCTTGAATAATGCTCGCATGTATGGGGTTCAGCAGCTCCGTCAAGGCTCAGAGTTCTTGATGCAATACAGAGAAGGGCAGTTTGACTAATAAACGACACCAGTATCACCAAAAACCTAGGTTCATTGTCCCACCGAAGAGCAGTGTCTGAGCTTTCTTTGTTTTACCGATAAATAAACGGATTTTGTTAAGAAGAACTATAATGCCTCCACTTGCCAGACAAGCCAGTGCAACGCGACGCGACGTGCCAACTCCATGCACCCTTATACTGTTCAGTGTCAGACATCTAGAACGGATCGATTCGATCGTTCCTTCATCCCTATGGTCTCCAGATTGTGGAACTCCTTACGTTCCCACGTCTTCCCCACTCGTCCTAACTTGCAAATTAATAAATTGGCTCTTCTGCCCCAATAGATGTTCTTGGTACATTTGTATTTAGGTCTATAACTACGAGGACATCCTTAAAAAAAAATAAAAAAAAAGTATTTAAAGCCTTACAAGTTAGAAGCAAATTTATAATTTTTATTATTTAATTTTAAAGGATTGTGAATAAAATAGTAAACATACAGTAGTAACAGTATTATTTTTTTTGAGAAAAATTAAGTATTTCTTGCCTCGATATGTACGCTATTATTACGCTTTGGTTTACCATCTCCATTTAGTCTCTGATTTTCGTAAATGTCTAAATTCATTTTCCATACGGTTTCCTCAATTTCCGTTATTACTGTGTTGTATTCGGATCTACTAATAATATATTGTTCAGGTTTACTTGTAATGGAACTGTTCGGTTAAAATATATCTTAATGAATTTTATGATATTGAGATTTGCGCACGCTTTTTACGTGGCTTATAAAAAACTGTTCACGTTACTCTGTAACTATAATTATATTGTGATTTTTTAAGTAAGTTTAAATTTATGAGTTAAAAACTAATATATAATTTTGTTCCTGGAAAAAATTACAAAAGTTGTTTTATCTTGATTTGAAAATATCCAAGAATGTATGTTATGCCGAATAATATTAAATAAACATCGAAGAACCCATGGCCTAAAAGCGAACAACGAATACCAAAAGCAAAAGAAAGTCAAAGTGGCCCTGAAATAACGCATGGCGACATAGCTGGCGTTGGTTAGATGTTTCGACTCGGACTAAGATTAGCGGCGGAGATATTCGAGATGATTGTCTCGAATGATTTTCAAGTATTCGCTACCGTTTGCTATGGCATGTCGGTTAGTGAACAATCAAAGTTTTGGTCTTCACGTCACGTCGTCGGCATTCCTGGAGGACATCCGCTTGTGCATTGTCCTCTTGTCAGCCGTTATTCAATCAAGCCACTGATGTTTTCGACAGCTCTCAGTCTATCAGTGTGTTTTGAAGGAAATCGTAAAAATACACAATGTGAAAATAATGTTTGGAATTGAAGATTTCTTGCTACGTTATTCCACTTAAAATGTATTCATCAATCAAAATTTCAAACATCAAACGTTCTTAACCGCACGTTTTTTCATTATATATAGAGTGTTTTTATGCTGATAAATTAACTCCAATGTTAAAATGTCATATACCTACAAACTATTTTGTCATTTTGACATCGATAAAAAAGGTGCATCCTTTTTTATCGCTTTTTTTTATCGCATGTTCCTCAATCTAGTAGGTGTGTATCAATTTTGCATTATTGTTGACAGGTATTTAATTGTCAAATTTAACAATATAAAACAATACTACCTTTTCTTTGCAAAAAACATAAAGTATGAACCGATTTGGAGAGGTTTCACATGAACAAATTACAAAAAATATTGAAGAGTCAATACCGAAGTCAACAAAAAATACGAAGTCATCAATATGGAAACAATTCATGGAGTTTTGTCAAAGCCGAAATTAGAGAATACTACAATACAAGATCTAGCAAAAATATTAAAAGATTGGGCTTTCAATATGAAAAAAAAGAATGGAGAAGATTACAAAGAATTTGCGGTCAAAACAATATGGAACACGACTGCTAAAATGTTACAACAGAAATATTTTAACGAATATGGTTTGAAATTTGATCCTTTTACAGACATAACCTTTAAAGAAGCTCGGGATGCTAGAAATGCCAAAAGAAAACAACTTCAATTGATTCCAACAAAAAGAAAGACGTGTTCTTCAGCAATAGACAAAGAAAATATAATAAAAATGGCAACACTATGGAATATAAATGAACCTGAAGGGCTGCAAAAAAGATTCTTTCATATAGCTTCTTACGAATTGGCTTGGAGAGGAGGAGAAGCTGTTAATTGCAAAATTTATTATTTTAAAGTAGAAAAGAACCAAAATGGTCTTCCTACGGGTAGGATTGAATATAACACCATATTTTCGAAAACGGCACAAGGCGGCTCGAAAAAGTTAACAGACAGCAAATGGTTGACTAGAAATGAAAGTGACGAAAGTATTTGCCCTGTAAAACTATTCCATTTGCTAGTAGAAAAAAGAAATGAACATATTACTTCTGACCGATTATTTTTAACTCCAAATCCTTTTTGGAAAAATAAAAATTCTAAAGGTTGGTACAAAAATGTTCCTTTAGGTATTAATACCATATCTGTTTGGACAAAAAATTCTGCTGCAAAAATTGGATTGGACATAATCAATAATAAAGTTACTAACCATTCAAATCGTGCCAGCGCAGTTTCCCAATTAGCCAAAGCAGGAGTTAGCGATCAACAGCTTATTAAGATAACAGGACACTCGTCATCACAATCGATTAAACCATACCTCCAAATTGACCCCGAACACCATGAACAACTTATAAATAATTTGAGACCCTCGGAAACAGAATATTCAACATACGTAGAAACACGAGAAGAAAACATTAAAATCAGTACTCCCCAACCAATATTTAATAATTGTATTTTTAACAACTGTTCTTTTAACTAGTTTAATTGTTTTAGAATGAATAAATTTTATTGTTTCTTTATATAATTAGTCGTTAATTTATCTTAGCAAAATACACGCGATCTTTTTTTTAATGGATAAATTTTTCTCTTCATCTCAAGATTTTTCCATCAGTAATATTACTCAAAAAACTGAAATTAGATAAAATCGCTCGACCTTCGGTCTCGCGATTTTATCATTTCAGTTTTTTTCGTAATATTACTGATTGGCAAAATCTTTCGATGAATCGAAAAATTTTCCGGTAAAAAAAAAAGCTCTTGTGTATTTACTGTTGATTAAAAAAAGATCAACACAAAATAATTAAATCTACTATTTTTTAAGCTATGCTTCTTAAAAAACGAATTAGCAGACGAAATGGATTTAAAAAGAGTGACAGAAAGAAAGCGTTACATGGAATATAGCCATACTGCTGTAAAAGACAAAAGCATGTCAACGGTTTAAGTCTAAGTCTTAGATATAACGGTAAAATTAGTAGAAAACCTTGCAATGTTTTTTATATGCATCGATTTAAATTTGTAGTTTGCCACGTACTTTTAGTGAAATGAATTGAAAATAAAAAAAATAAGAAAAATAAATTTTGAAAAAATAAACAAATACTTCCAATTGAAGTTTAACTCCAGCTGAGATCGGTAAGTGGTTTCTCTACTGGCAAATTAGTGCCCAGCTCAGCCGTAGAGGGTAAGTACCAAAATAAAAGTAAGTGCGCCACCGATTTAAACGGTTAAAATCGGAAACCCCTGTTGTTCCAGGCACTGACCTTTCCCACTGGAGATAATTAAATAAATTTAGAATATTATTCGGTGTTAATTGAATTGCACAATAAAAAAAAATAACGATAAAGTGAGCTAAATAAAACAAAATATCAACTAGACCCTTCTTTAATAAAAAGTAAAGTATTTACACTACTGTCAAACTCGCGCTTGACAACGTTAACAATATCAAAGAAAAATATTTAAGAGTAATCTAAAATAAATTTATCAATTAAGTGTGATCACACGCAGTTCAAGAAAAATAAGAAAAGTTTAAATTAAAACTAGTCACGACTTAAGTCTAATCTGTTAATCTAGATACGATTCCTTGCAGTCCTTGGCTTCACCAATACTTAGGCCGGTACCAAAATCAAGCCTGCTCCCAGAAACAAATAGGCTTGCACCAATCGCAAATAACTTAAACTCGTACTAAGTATCAGGTCTGAACCCAAAATTAAAGCCTGTATCTAGGACTGTATCTAAAATTGAAGCCTGTATCTAGGACCCTAAAATCGTAATTCGGAATTAACAATAGTTTAAACAATTTTTAATGACTCCTCGAATTAATTGACTTAATAACGTTATACTACTTTACTGACTTTAATACAATTTAAACACATTAACTTATATTTGCTCAACAATGAAAGAATGAAATGAATTTAAATGAATTACACAAGTTTTAGAAGCTGATATATCTGAATTTTACAATTTCTAATTAAAACTAATGATTTGAATGCGCTTAACAAGCTTAAATTTGACTTACTAGCCATAAAAAAATTATAACAATAAACTAAATTAAGGTTTAACATAAAATTAATTAGTGATAGCACAAAGGGACCAAAAGGAGTCTATTTTCTCAAAATGATACACACATACAATACACAAAGAAAAATACATGTAAAATCATAATATAAAACTAAAATTGCGATTGAAATTGAAATAGGTTTTTTTTTTCTTTAAAATCGTGACACACCTGGCTGGTAAACGGGTAAAACAGTATACTCGTTGCTAACTGCACCAATAGGGGATTCTAACCACAATTCGCTGCCTGATCGGTATTGATTTAACCAATAATTCCCCGTGAACTTCCTACATTTCGTCGAAAACAAAAGGAAAGAGAAAAACCATAAGAATTGAACAACCACATGAATAAAGAAACGTGCTACTTACCAACGAAGATTTTACTAAAATCCGACTACGCGGTTTTTCCAAAGAATCCGTCCCAAAAATCTACAGGAACAACTCCACACGATTCAAAATGGAAAACTGAGGTTTAGTTTCGTAAATCCAAAATTAATTGACCCGGATGTACCGAGATTAAAACTTAAACCCAAAAATCTTCTAACGACAAGTTCTCAAGTGTAACGTGAAAATACCCTTGCTAGCTCCAGGGTTCGTGGCTTCCTTCTGGCTTTTCTTTTAACTTCCCCCAAACAAATAAAAAGGGCGCCAAAATACAGACATACAAATAAAAGAGAATAAATCAGTTTTAAAATTGTTTATTCAAGAATTATTGAATTGAAAATTTTCAAGATATTAGTTGATTAAATAGTGAATAACTTGTTTTCTTATCTTTTTTATTGGAATCTTCCTCGAAACAGGGTGAGGACGACGGAGAATTCGGTTCTGGATACTGATGCCGATGGCAAGATGTTTTCATTAACTAATCTTCTATGCGGTCAGGCTGGATACGGCAAAAAAAAATAATTTCGGCTAGGCCAAAGCTTCTTAGTCAAAAAATTGTTTTCTGGCTTCCAGTCCTTCCTTAGGACCCTTTAAAATTTGGCAATCGGCCTATGAAATAAAAATGAAAACCGTCAAAATTCCGTCTCACTAAACCTTAATTTCGATTACAATCATTCAAGGTTTCTCCAAGTTCGAGATAGAAAAAAGTTAATCACTTGAACTGTTTACTTATTTTTAACTCAATAAAAACTGATTTATAACAATGATTGTAATCGAAATAATTAAATGTTAGAAACAATATAACCATTATATTTATTAAAATAAATCACCAAGTTTTTGATTACTACTAAAAATTAAAACAATTTAATTTTTACTCACCACCGAAGGGAGAAGGTATTGAAAGAACTGATTACTTTTGAAGCACAAAATGTAAAGAATAAAAATAGCGACACTTTTCACGATCGAACTAAAAATTCCCCTCTCATCACTGAAACCAAGTCTGCGGCGACTCCATAGACGAGGAATTGTAAAAATTAAATAGTACGTAGGCCAGGCCAAAAAATAACGTTGCAAAATAGCCGAGATATTATAGAAATTAAATAGTATATAGGCCAGGCCAAAAAATAACGTTGTAAACGTTACACAAGTCAAAGGTTGATAATGGAAAGAACTCACAACGTGTTCCTTTCATGAAATTTGACACACTCCAAAAATGGCCTCTACTACTGTAAGGACAATAACAGAAGATTCGACAGCTAACAGTTTACGAACAAACGGTGGTCGTTTGATACAACTAATCTTATTACTTATCAAGATAACAACAAAATTCTCAGCATTACTCAATTTCTCGTTCATATTCAATCTTAATATGCTAGATAACAATATAACGAAACAACTGGCTGTAGACCACAATACGTCGAGTTATCGACAAAAAGAAAGAAACAGTACCTCGGTCAGGTGAAAACGAAAGTGACAGTAATTTCAAAAAAAATAAACATAACCACAAGAATTCATGATCTGAATTTAATAAATATACTTTCAAAACAATATTAGCAATATTAGGAATGATTTATGGCCAGAATAATAAATAATAGTTGGCGATTATCTATTGTCGAACCAAAATCAACTCGCTCCTGACTCGATTTAGCCCTTAGTAATGAAGAATTTAGAAGGTAAGAAATTAGTTATAACTAGAGCGAATTTTAACCCGTGACAAGTTAAGCTCAATATACCCTCCACTTCAAAATCTACCCCATGCCAATATGTGCTTTTTCTCTGCGGGTGAAAAATAATTATCAAAAAAACAAACTTGGTAATCGCTAGAATAGTGAATTTTAAGACAAAAATGTTATTTAGAGTTTTTTTGAAAAGTCAATATTTTTGGAGTTATTGGTAACTGAAAGTTCACAAATTAAATGGATTTTTCGGGAATAAGTCAGAAAATTTTCATTTTACCGGAAAATTGTCATAATTTAAAATAAAGCTTATAAAAAAGAGAGATTTGTTTTTTATGATTATCGCAAACTTAATATTAACAAAGTTATCACTGCTCAAAAGTATAGACGTTTATTCATCGAATACAAAAATCCAGTTTTCCCGATAAAATGTAGTAACTTTTCAGAGTTATTTCCAAAAAATCGTTTAAAAACATGCTTGTTTGTGAATGTTCAGTTACCAATAACTCCAAAAGTATTGACTTATCGAAAAAACTCTAAAGAACATGTTTCCCTGGAGCTCCTCGTGTGAATAAACAGTAGATGTAATCGTCAGATAATAACTTAGTTGTTGCAAACAGCACAAAATCTAATCGATAACACTGGATCTTTATTCACACTGTCATTTAGGTACCTACAGCAGCTATTTATAAGCAACATATATTTCTTGAGGTGTTGGTTTTAACATAAAGAAGTAAATGTTGTAAAGAATTTTAACAAACATATACTGACTTGATCATTTTATCCTAAAGCTAGGGCAATGTTTTACCATCTAGCTTAGCTACCAATTTGACCATTATTGTAAGCAGATACGAAAATGAAACGTTTTTAAAAAATGTTTCAACAGTAGTTTTATTGATTTATTACATCCGGAATAGATGACAAATGTTATCACTAATTATTATAAAATTACAATTCATTTTGTTTCTGAAAACTATATGGGAAATTTTTATTGATAAAGATAACAAGAATACACGTTATACATACACATAAACATAATTCAAAAATATAACTTTTACCGGAAAATACTCTATCTATTAATACTGTAATCCGAATAAGATCTATATACGTAATCGGTTTTATAGTGTTATTCACATGGTGTTAAAGGCATTAAAGGAGATTGAATAATTATCTGTTCTTATTGTGGGGTCAGTGCATACTCGCGTATGCTATCGCAGCATTTGCTTTACATACAATGGAGTCGTGTTGTTACGTGACTTCTTTTCAAAGCATGTGTTTTTATGTGAAACGGGCAACAGCGTCCGGCTGCAAACAAGCACTGGATGGCCTGATGAATGAAAATATGTCCGGTGAATGGCTCCAAAGGTTGCCGCTGAATGTCAATGGGACCGAACCCTGAAACGTCTACTTAAAATGTTGAAATTAAGCTTGTGTCCAAATGGACCGCCCGACCAATGCAACATTTATTGGCTACTTTGTTTTTTCTTTGGATGTGTTGAGAGAACGATTCATTCGCTCCTGCGAGTTATTAAGTCGAAAGAATGAGACAATTAGTATTTAATTCAGTTTGTGTCTGGCGCTTTTTGTTGCATAAATGAAGTGTAGAAACAACACCGCTCCAAGAAAACATTAGTACGTAGTAATAAATCCTTAACGATAACAGATTGCATTAAACAAAAAACACATTTCTGATTTATTTAGTACTCTACACTGATTTAAATAGGTACCTATTTTATTTACAATTAAGTATCGATAATTATATAATGAAAGGTTATGTTATCTATTTTTCTTCTTAACCTACTTCAGTTAGAAAAAAAATAGCTACGGTTTTACAGACATCCAAAATTTAAAATTCGAAAGATTTACAAAAGTAAAAACTAGTGAGGTAAAAACAGGTAGTTCTTAAAAAATGCTGCCAGGAAAAAATAAGCTAATTAACATTAAGGAAAATCGTCACATTCGGCTGGACTCAAACATGCGATCTTTTCCTATAGCCGTCAGCGCCTTTAACCGTTTGGTAACAAGAGCCGTAGTGGTTAGTCAGTGTTTTTAAATATATGTATAGGTTAAGCACATGTATGACTTTAATGAAAAAGTGGTTATTTGTCAAATCAACATTTGAAACATAAAACTCTATGTCAATTTTTTGTGCCCTGTCTGTCTATGGTTTCGATTCCCTAACAAAATAAAAAAATAAGGGCATAAAAAATCTGATTCAGAGTATGACGTTTCAATTGTCGATTTCTCTCTTATTAACGTCATACGTGTGCTTACGAAGAAAATGGGTGTGATATTTACCATTGCAGGTTCAATTCCTGTCGGATGTAATACATTCTAAAAATTCTATGAGCAATATCTCACAATCTTTGAACTATTTAAGTATTAAATATTTGGTTTGGTACATAATTCTGCTTTAAAAACCTTTATAAATAAAATTGTAATGTGCGCACGCAAATATCAACAGGCAGTTAAGCAAACCTAAAAATCAGTGATCCAATGCTGCTGACTACGAAGTCTGGCTGTTAAATAAAGAGACTGCGCTCCTAGAGGGCACTCTAGTGGTGTAGGGAAAAACGAGTAGTGCGTTGGGTATCTAGAAGTCTTCTCGATGCACGTACCAAACCACGTTTTCGGCACTATGATAGTATTTCTGCAGTAGTGCTTTGAAACGAACGTGTTTTTTCTCGTGCGGAATTCACGGGAGCAAAATATCAATCTCAAATTTCTCGTTAAATTAAAAAAAACTCCTACTGAGTGCTATACATTTATGATTTATGGGGACATTTCTTTATCTCGTGCACGTGTTTTTGAGTGGTACAAGCACTTCAGTGAGGGCTGAGAGAACACTAAAGATGACCAGCGCCCGGGTCGCCAGTCACTGTTTTAACTCCGGAAACACTGACCTTAATCAACCAAATTTTGCGTGCAGATCTTAGAATAAGCGTCCTGATGATTGCCGAGGCTGTAAACGCACATACAGAAACGTTTATAAAAATTTTATACCAGGAATTACACCTGACAAAAGTCTGTGCAAAGTTGGTGCCAAAAAACCTGACTCTTGACCAAAAGCTCGTGCGATAACAGGTCTGCTCAGATTTCCTTGAAAGGTTAAAAGAAGATATCAGACGAATGAAAAACATTATTACTTTCGACGATACGTGGATTTTTCAATACGATGTTGGAACAAAACGGCAGTCGATGCATTGGAAGAGGCCTGAATGCCAGAATCAAGAATGTTATTTGTTTTTTTTTTTCGACATAAACGGTATCGTGATGACTGAATGGGTTTCAGAGGGTCAGACTGTCAATCAGTCTTACTATTTGTGAGTTTTTGCAACACTGCCTGAAAGAATTTCGTAAGAAACGGCCCGAGGTATGAAAGAACAACTCGTGGATTTTGCATCTGGACAAAGCGCCTGCTCATAACGCGTTATCTGTGAAGTAGTATTTGGCCAATAAACGCACTTCATTGCTTGAAAACGCGCCGTACTCTCCAGATTTGGCACCGTGCAACTTTTTTTTTGTTTTCGAAAATATAATCTGCTTTGAAGGGGACTCGATTTGAGTCGATGGAAGCGGTAAAGCAAAAAACGGCAGAGCTCCTAAAGAAGACTTCCAGCACTGCTTAAACCAATGGAAAAACGAATGGAAAGATTTGTGGCGAGAAGAGGGGAATACATTGAAGGAGAGCATTTTAATGTACAATAATTTTTATAATAAAACCTTTTTTCGTAACCAGTCTCGTTATTTAATAGCCAGACCTCGTATATTTAAGAGAGATATTTTTGCACTTTCTAGGTACCTACACTTTTAACTTGTTATGACTTTACTTTAATTTAAAAGAACGACATGATGTAAAGGAAACTAGTGAAATTTCTATTTAATTTTACCTACAAAGAGAAAAAGCGATCACTTATTGCTTTTAAAACAGCCCACTAAACAGAGGCAAGATTTTGTTGGACAACCCCAAATTAAACGGCTATTTAATTTTACTTAATGGGATCTTTATTCGAGATTTTACTATTTTAAAATAGATCAGTTGTATTTTCAACTTCTTATCTAACTAATTTTTTAAATGATTTTTCATAATCAGACAGTTTGAAAAAATTCAAACAATATAACAATGAGATTATAATTTTTTTTATTTTATATTAATTTTAATTAAAAAATTAACGTTATAGTTATATACTCGTTTATAAAATGTATTTGACTATGGTTGTTAAACAAACAAAAAGTGCTTAAACATTTTTGTGGTACATATAAAAAATCCTCTTATTAACAAGTATCATTTGATCGTTTCCGACACCCACAGCAGTGCTAAAATTTTTATGTCGTATTGTTTAAATCAATTCGCAGGTGATCGAATATGACTATATATGTATTTTATTTTTATAATTAAATTTTCTATTTATTTTAAAATTAATTAAAATGTTTTATTAACTCAGCTGCATTTTGTTCGTAGCAGTCAGCGTCCTGCAATACCTGTTGGACTGGTTTTATATATTCAGGGATAAGTTTTGATTATAGCAAGTGGTACCATATTAAATTTCATATAGTTTTATTAACTTTTCATGACCGACAAATATAAGCAATTTTTATTTTCGCAATCCAATGACGCAATAGAAATCGCCTAGAGTTAATACGGTGTCTCATAATGGAATAAGATGAGGGTTAGCTTCACTTGCCTCCTAGGTTGTTGTAATCTAACCACCTGATTGGTATCTTGCTGAAGGCACTAACCAAACCAAATAAGAGATAAGATAACCAGTAGAAAAAAAAGAGCAAATCAATTAATAGAAAAACGAACATTAATAAATTAAATAAACTAACATATACTATGCTATTACGAGGGTTGTCTTTTTAGTTTTGCATATAGTCTCTTAGAAGGCGCCACCAACAGAACATTCAGACCCAAATCTAATATTAATCTTTTGTTGACATAAATCCAGAGTTTCATTGCGATACAACAAGTCGTGTGTAGGTACAGTGAATTTTTGAAAATAGAAAGTCGGTCGAAAAGTGGATCTTAGCCGAGAATATTTTCGAGCAACAATTTATTACAATTTTCGGAGAGGCTTATCCCAACAGCAATGTCTCGCTGAAATGGTTTTTGTGTTTGGAAATGAAGCACCAAACCAGTTAACTGTTGCAAATTTTAACGTGGTCGCTAAAGACTAAATGACAAATACAGCCTAGGTTCTCCCAAAACAGCAGTCACACAGCAAAACAATAATGCGGTTTCTTAGCTGGTTAAGGATGACCGCCGTAAACATACTGGGAGATAGAGGCGTCTAAAGACCTCGATCCAAAAGATCCTTTAAAAAGAACTGGGTGTTACGAAATTGGTTTGCTGTTGGATCCCTCATTTGCTCACAGGCAAAAGGCAGTTCGCATCAATTGGTGTCAAAAAACATTGGAACGGTTCAACACAGGAAGCTAAAAAAACATTAATTAGTATTGTTAGTGGCTATGAATCTTGGATTTAGTACCACGAACCGGAAAATAACCGCCAATCTGCTGTGTGGGTGTTTCACGATAAGGATAAACCAAAAAAATATTCGCAACTTTTTTGACAAAATCTAGTCATGTGGCAACAATTGCTTTAGAAAATCGAAAAATGGTTACTTCCGATTAGTAAATAAACGTTTTTTTCCTAGAAGTTGTCGCGAAACTTTGACACAGCAACACACAACGGCAAATCATACTACATTAGAACAATGCAAGTGCTCACACTGTTCAAAATACAATCGAGTTTTTGGAGCTTCAAAACCTCGAATTGCTAGACCATCCACATTATAGTCCCGACGATTTCTTCTCGTTCCCAAAAATTAATAATTCATTGCGTGGGTAGCGATTCCTCTCGCTAGAAGAAGCCATCGATGCCTTTAAAACAGCAATTTTCCAGATGTCAACTGAAGACTGGAAAATCTGTTTTACCCATTTACAAAAGTGTATCGATCTTGGTGGGACATATATTGAAAAAAATAAAATAAAGTACATTAAGTCTATTTATTTTTTGTCTTTATTGCTATAGGTACGCAAAACTAAAAAGACAACGCTCGTAACAACTAAACTATTGGTGGCATGTCACAGTTACTCACGAAAATACATCAATTCCTCCCTTCCCTTAAAGTCAGCTTCTGTTAAAGTTAGCGTTGACAGGGGTAGGTATATGTATGGGGTTAAAAAATAATAATCTGTCGCCCTTCTGTCTTTCCCTCGTCTAGAAACGCCAAACCACCGCTGGCTATACGGATTCCTTTTTGGTATGTCTGGTATAACTTCATCCACATTCACTAGCCCATCTTGTTCTTACCTCTTGACTCGCATATTTGTAGCTTACTGTTTGGGAGGTTTCCAGTGGAAATACACCTTAAGATTAAGATAAGAATATCGAAGTTGGCCTTCTTTATCATTTCAGACAGACTCGTGCCATACTAATTTTGCTAGAACAATATTTTGGGGCGCAAAAAAATAATAACCTTTGATTAAACTTTAGAATATAAATAAATATCATTAAGAGTAGTTGTAAGTCAAGTTACTTTACTTTCCTCAAAAAACTTTAATCTTATTACAAACTTATAATTAGCAATTTGGTTCCTAAAGATATCGCCACGAAATTGTTATAAAATTTAGTAAATTTTGCATTTTTAAATTGCTATCAAGAGAACCCCATTTTAATCATTATAGTTGTACACCTTGTAGACGATGACCATATTTAGCGTCAAGCTGCACCTTATCTTTTAAAATTTATGGCTGTTACTGGCAAATCACTTTAACCAGCTTTGTTCGAACGAGAAAGGCGAACTCGTTTGATAAATGACTAATAAACATGTTTTGTGTTCAACGTTTGTCATGTGAAGCCATTTACCAATAAATTTTCAAATGTCACATATTAATGATGCTGAATGGTTAGATTTTACTTAAATCGCTATATTTATTAGTGTTATAAAGCGAAATACAAATCACATTAGCATTTGTTATAATATATACAGGTATTTATTAACCAGCTCGGCTTCTTACAACACATAGCCAACTAATTGCACGCCTTTGTAATATGTAAATATTAATTATGTTTTTATGCAAATGCCGCCATGATTTATAGAGATAGTCAAAGTGATTTATTACTATGAGATTGTGTGGTGAAACTGACTAACAGGGCAGAAAAAATAAGTGGAACATCTTTCACTTCTATCAATCATGCTTGCTACTACTTCCTAATTAAGACTCTAAATGCATTGTTTATACTGTAAATTTGATGATATTTAGATTTGATTACCCATTTAAATAATATTTT
This sequence comes from Altica lythri, assembly GCA_964028335.1. NCBI lineage: Eukaryota > Metazoa > Arthropoda > Insecta > Coleoptera > Chrysomelidae > Altica > Altica lythri. Next base: position 153,465 of record CAXIIO010001139.1, on the reverse strand, counting down.
TGAAAGGTTTTTTAAAAATTCAAATACAAATATACCTAATAAGTAGTGCAAACTCTGCATAAATCACACAGATTGTTACCGACACGAACTGTTTTTCCATATCTACTTGATATTACCTATTAAATCTATTAAAACTAGCGTTCATTAGAAATTTAGATTTTTATCGATATACACTGATGGACAGTTTAAGTTTACCAGTGGTTTAAACGAGAAAATTTAATCAAAAAAATTGTCTAATTTGGATATGGCTGTATAAAACGTATGCCTTAAATATTTATTGGATTGATTCAATAAGAAAAATTAAACATTAACTTGGTATCATATTTTCCAATATAATACTTAACCAAACTATGTGCTCTACCAGACGCAATTTTTTTCGAATGTCTCTAAGAATTTAGAATTTTCCGTAAATTCGCCATATTAGTTGTTTTTCGTCTTGGGCTTCCCAGCCTGCATGTTTATACTTCATAGACAGTAAAACCCAAAAATTGTACGTGCCTGCGGTAAGTTTGGAGTTTGGAGGATTTGCGTTTTTAGGGAACAAAAGGTGTGTAGTGTTGTTGAAGCCAGTTTTGAGTATCATCATATCGTCATTAACATGAGGAACTAAAACAATTTGGAAAAACAGTTATCAATATAATTTTCACCATTCTAAGCTTTATCCACCACTCTTCCCACAATACATCCTTGTTAGAAACTGCTCACCAGATAAAGCTTTGATCGGCAAATTGTCAGAGCATTCCTCTACGTTGTACGTTGTCCATATAAAATACATCGTTTTCTTTCATTTCATTTCACTTTTTGTTATCTATTATAAGTGTTTTTAATGGGAAAGTGTACCCACCTCAGTTGACGACGACATCTTGTTGTACAAAGAAGTGGCGCTTAAGTATATTTTGGGTACATACGACTCTTTTGATTTTTAAGATCACTCCTTCTTAATTTTAACAATGTCGTACTCTTAGAAGTTATGTATTGATGAACCAGCTTCCGCACTTTTGTCGTTCCACCCTGGTTTTTACCTTTTCTTACGATGGTTGTTAGCACCATTCAAATGAGTAAAGTCTCCTTGTTGACTGCACTTCGATGTTGGATAATGAACCAGTCATAGTGAAGTCGCAAGACTTTTCAATACCTCTTATAGTGTTATCAGTTAGGCCTTACAAAGAGTCAGTAATACCAAAAGCGTAATCCACATGGACGTCGCCTACGAAGTGCCACACAAACCCAGACCCATTACTTTCAAATTATTGCTAGTCAAAATCCGACTTAAAGTATCACTCAAATCAATAACGCCTTACGTGCTGGTACAGGTATTGTTACTTTTATTTGTACAGATAGAAGCCGACTGAGGAAACATAATTTAAGAGCCAGGAGACATGCTAGATGCATGTCCATCATGAGATCATGACAAAAAGAAGCTTGTAGAGAATGGGCTTCAGAGAACATAATTTGGGGTTTAGATGAATAGAGATAGTTGATAAACTAATTTCGTTAAGATATGTCTCGTGGGATGTATAAAATTTAGAAAGAAGGTAAAAAATTTCATATTCTTGTTTGGCATAATTTTAAGAATGGAGAGGATGTTTATTCTCAGACGAGTCAAGATTCAGGCTACATTACTCAGATATTTTTGTGTATAGAACACCTGGTGTGCATTTTAAATACAGAAACGTTGTCTCAGATATCGTTACAGTGCATTACAGTGAGAGTTGGGATCATTTACAATAAGCTTGTTATTGTTATCCGTTAATGCGTTACTGCCAGAGTTACAGAGACAGGTGTATTTTCCTGTTGTTGTACAGTTTGCTAAATATTAAGGATAGGACCTGATTTTTATGCACGAAAATGCACCTACACACCGGGCTGCTGTTAAGAATTGATTATTTCAAATTTCAAGCAAATAATGGTCGCAAAATGGCAGCTTGCTCACACGATGCTAATTCTATTGAACAAGTATTGGACAGACTGGAAAGACAATCATAACCACGTTTGCACTATTCAAACATCTCAAATGTGTCGTTTTATAAGAAGACACAGTTCTTATCCCACACAATTACATAAATCATTTGATAGGGAGTTTGTCTAACCGATATTTAACAATTTGGAGAGCAGACTGACTAATTTTAACTACTACCTAAGCCGACACTTTAACGCTCAGGGCCGTAATAGGATTTATATAATATCAGCAGATATTGACAAAAAACATATCAGTAATAAATATAATAACAATAACATATATAGAAGAATCAATATCAACACTAAATAACAGAAAGTTTTCGAAAACTCCGGTGGACGACAATATTTGGATAATAATAGAATGTGTGAATGCATGAAAATATAAAACCCAAGCCTGTAAAGATCAGAACCAGGTAATAAAATACAATGGTCGTCGTCGTTAAACACTTTTTAAGATAAGATAGGTCAGTCCGCACGAACTTGGAACGAATACTAAAATTCTAAAACTTTGCTGTATTTGGTTGTGATTACGATAAAAGTTAGTTTTGCCAATAAACTTTTTTTTATGAGAAACGTCATTTTCTGAGACGGGTAGATATGTAATTTTTCGTAATTGTAGCACCTTCATATCCCGTATTTGTAGATCTACTCATCTTTATTTTGGTAAATTTTATTTTGTATTTTTGTTCTGTATTATTTGCTTCAGATTTTCTATAGATTCATATTAGCCCAATTTATAATAAACTTAATTTTCCATTACTTTCTAATACAGCTATTGGATTATTCAACTCGTTTCTTATTCAATTTGACATGTATATAAAACTGTTTTACTGCATTCTTATTTCTACATTTGAAAATATTTATAAACCTTCAACGGCTTTATTTTGAAAAGGCAATAAAATGTTTATCTGTAAACCAATATAACTTTATTGGTCATCTGCTTTGTGTAAACTGCAGGAAATAACGATTAACAATGATAGTAAGTTAGGTTACTTCACTGACGATTCTATGTGCCACTTTATCTTGAATGGAACCGACAACCGATTGATGTCACCGACTAGTGCCAAATTGGTTTAGGGGCGATTGTGATCAAGATTACATTTTCTAATAGTGTTAAACATATACAGGGGAGATGTTGTTCAACAACATAATATATAAAGATTATTTTACTTCTCTATCTCTATTAATGATGTTGCTTATTCGATACTAAAACTCGTGGTTGGGCCACCCAATTAAAGCTTTTAGAAAAAACTTCTATAATCAAAAGTATCAGATTTCATTAAGGGGGCGTCCACAAATTACGTGAGGCACATTTCCGGATTTTTTGACACCCCCGCCCCCACTGGTGAGATTTCATAAGATTTTCCCTAGGTACCTCCCCCCTCCCCAAATCTCACCTGAGTTTTTTTAAAATTGGAATTTTAACTGTAATCGCGTTGGATTTTAAAAAAGGCAAGAACATAATTTATTCCATTACTTTTATTTTAAAAACGAGCAATGACTAGTATTTGATAATAAAAATCAATAATATTTATTCTAATTTAGTCCATGGGCAGTAGCCACAGTGGTGCTGCTCTGCGGGGTTTGGAAAAATACGACAAACACTATTGTGTGAAATTTTGCCATATTTTCATTCTAGGAGCATTTTTGTACTTTAATTTAATTTTAGTTTTACGTAATTTTACACTGTTTTCTACTTGAAAAAAAATTACGTGAGATTTGCTAAAAACCCCCTCTCCCCCAAGTGAGATTTAGAAAGGTTGAGCTTGACCTCCGCCCCCTCCTGAACACCTCGCGTAATTTATGGACGCCCCCTAAAGAGTTATCATGAAAGAGCAACATATTTTTTATATAAAAAATAAAAAGAAGTCTGGGCTTGTCAGTGAGTGAGTGATAACTTAACTGAAGGTATTTTTATAATCCAGATCTGTTAAACGTAATGGTTTAACAAGTTAAGAAGTAAATGTCTTTAAGATTAATACAGTTAGACAACTGGATTTCTTTCTTATATTGATGACTAAAAATACTTCCATAAATATTTACCGTAAAAGACCGCTGTTTTACTCCTCTTTTCGCACATATATAAGCAAAAAAAACTTGAAAATATGTATGGGGTATTAAAATTATAGTCGTGAAAAACCGAGAAAAGCAACTATTTTAAACCGACCCTCAATGAAGGGTTAAATTCTCCAGAAAAACTTTTATTTCGGAAAAAATATCCAATCGTAATAAAAACAGATTTTCGTCCAAAACCCTCAAGTATTAATCTTAAAAATGCAGCTTAATATGTTAACAAAGAAAAAGGGTTTAATATTCATACTGACGAATGCAACAAAGGGATAATATCATCCCCTTTGATTGAAATTTTGGAATTTTTTTTTTTTTATTTTTTTTTGTGATACAAAAGATAAAATGGTTTATTTTTTAAATTGAAAGGAAAATACTAACCTATATTAGGTGCTACTACCCTTATAGAGTGTAATTTCTTTGCATAAAAACAGGAATAATTAAAATATAATTGCATTATGTTTGAAACAATATGGATACGTCAATCATTGGCTTTTTGCAAGTAAACAATCTTTCATTATTTTTTGAAATTTAGAAAATATACAAACAAGAAAATGACATTAAGGAGACATTGAATCAATTTCGCATCTGGAATAACTCGAACCTGCAATCGTGACCTATAGTTGGTAATGCCTCTAAAAACTTCAGCCACAGATGCAGTAGTAATTAGTTGACTCATGTCACATGTTACACTCACTTTCTAGTTAATATCTATCTTATTAACATCATGAAGTGAGATACACAGTTATGTGACATGAGTTGAATAAAGAATCTGAGTAATTACTAAAGCATCTGTGGTTGCCGGACATTTTTTTCAACTTCTTCTTAATGTTATTTTCCCATGAAAAATATCTCAAATAATTAGTTTACTAATCTTTGATTTTTGTGCCACATCGAATCATCCACCGGTGGATTTTCACCTCCTTAGTAATTGGAAATATATCCAATTGCATTTTTTACTAATATAATATAATACAAGGGTTGCCTGTTTAGTTTTGCATATAGCGCTTAGAAGGCGCCACCAATAGAAACTTCAGTCACAAATCTAAACTCAATTTTTTGTTGACATAAATCCAGAGTTTCATTGCGATAAAACAAGTCAAGTGAATTTTTGAAATTAGAAAGTCGGTCGAAAAGTGGATCTTAGCCAAGAACATTTTCGAGCAATAATTTTTTACAATTTTTGGACAGGATTATCCAAACAGCAATGTTTTGGTGAAATGGTTTCTGCATGTGTTTGTGAATGAAGCACCACACCGCTGGTATTGCAAATTTTAACGTGGTCGCTTCAGACTCAGCGACGAATCCAGGCTAGGTCCTTCCAAAACAGTAGTCACTCAGCAAAACATTAATGTGGTTCCTCAGATAATTAAGGATGACTACCGTGTAACATACCGGGAGATAGAGACCTCGATCCAACTCGCTTTTACCAAGTTGATGGTTTCCCGTTGGATCTCTCATTTGCTCGAAGAAGAGCAATAAGCGGTCCGCGTCAATTGGTATCGAAAAATATTGGAATGGCTCAACAAAGAAAGCTCAAAAACGTTTATAGTACTATTAGTGGCAATGAATCTTGCATTTACTTCTATAAACCGGATAATAAACGCCAATCCGCTGTGTGGGTGGTTCACAATAAGGAAAAATCAACAAAACTGATCAGTTCTTAAGATGTGTCAAAGAAAATGGTCGCAACTTTTGTGTAAAAACTCCGACAAAGGAACAAACAAGGGCGAATCATTGAAACAATGCCCAAAGACAACCAAATTTTTGGAGCTTCACACGAATTGTTGGACCATCCGCTGGAGTCCTAACGACTTCTTCACGTTCCCAAAGATCAAGAACACGTGGACAGAGATTCCACTCGCCAGAAGAAGCCATCGACATCTTTAAAACAGCGATTTTGCAACTGTCAACTAAAGACTGGAATAACTGTTTTACGAATTGGTTTGAACGTCTGCAAAAGTGTATGGATCTAGATGGGACATATTTTAAAAAGCGATAAAGTACTTTAAGTCTATATATTTTTCGTCTTTAAAGCTATATGCAAAACTAAAAAGACAACTCTCGTAACAGTATAGATCGCAACTTTCCTTGATAAAAAATATTGGCATACTTTCATTTAACTGTAGATCCAAATTGCGATAACCATGCTATACACATAACTGTGTAATTTTCATTTATACAGATTCATGTGGTTCTTATCTATGTTAATTGTATCTTATAAATTAATTCAAAATTATCTACATGTTGTTTCCTTATAATCTTGTATATTTTATTTACGGCTAGTTGTAGTCATAAATAGAGCGAATATTTTATTCTAAACATTGATAATAAAAAAATATCTTTGATTTTTTCCGTGCTGTTCATATTTACAGCTGCATATCTAAAAGTCATTTTATTATTTTGTCAGGAACGTGTAATAGGTAGAATTTTGTATTAATTTTACAATGGTGATGACGAGAGGAATTTTGATTAATCATACCGCCTATTAAATAATAACGAAAAAACAATCTGATCATATAAATGACTTGATAAAATAAATCCTAAATTAAATTTTATATTATTTATACATGGTCATAAATACACATTATCCATATTTCGTTATCCAGACTAAAATTGTATTAAATTCTGTTTAAAAATGAATAAAATCGTAATATATTCAACATAACAAATAAATTACAACAGCAATCAATGTGTCAGAATAACGAAGAGTAGTAGCATATATAAATATTAATATTGATGTGTGTGAAGGGATGCTAGCGACAGTTCCCTTGGTGCTCGCAACTTCATGGAGACCATTTGTTTCAATCTCGCAAGACTTTAATGACTGCATTAGTCTGGTGTCATCAAATATCACCAGGTCACGCTCTCTCGCTGTCACCTCGACCCTTCTAGTTTAATTTATACGACATAAACTACGAGCTTTATGACTCTGTCAATTTTCTATGTGCCACTGACTGTAGGTATATTGCGGAAGGCGAACTGATTTATTATTCTACTTTAATCAACAAGGTTTCACGTCCAAACAGTTACCTTCCTATTTTTGACTTATTTGAAGAAGCTGCAGAAAAAAGAATTTTATCATTTCGAGTATGTTGTTATATGTAGCTTATTTAGGAGACTTAAGTATAAAAAACTAAAAAAAGGTAAGCACCACCAAACTAGCCTTTTTTAGTCTTTTATTTATTATAATTTACCCCGTAAGTTTCTCTCCAGTTCTGTAAAAAAAAAAGAGTGTGCGTGTAACCTTTACGCGCGATTGAAGTAAAACTTGTTGACGTACGTATCGGAAAATAAATATTTAATTACAATTCAATCATATTTATTGCCTATATACCTTACAAAAAATGAGATGTTATATTTATATTAGAAATAGGAATTTGAAAATTATCATTATTTTTTATATATGAAATAATAGGTTTATGAAAACTAAAATGTGAAACATAGATTTTACTCTCTAAATAACATTAATGTATTTGAAACCGTTTGAAAATTTTGAAAATTTAAGCTCCTCCCATAGTTGAAATCACACCGTTACTTCCATCAGAATCTTCCGTTAGAATCTAACGTTAGAGTTACCCCTAGTCGCGCCTAAAGAAGTTTTGCTTTAATAATAGGTAAACATTATTAAAAATATACACATATTACGTTTAAAATGTGTGATTTTGTAGCTGTATCTACCTTATTGTAATACAACACAACACAAGAGCCTTCGATAGTTAGATAACCATTTCATTTTGTAGCATTTTATAGCATATTCCATAAAATTTAAAATCCTGAGTTGAGTTTGTTTTCTTCAGTCCTACGAAGGATCTGTTATTGCTGATAAAAGATCAGCCATCCTGACTAGTGATTTTATGGCCTTTATGGCTACCTAACCAAACCTAAAATAAGTATAAGCAAGTGTTAAAACATGTCGAATATTATTATTTTATGAACAAAAACGTGCAACATGCTTCTTTACTATCGTAATATGTATGTTGTATGTATGTATATAAACTTACTATCAAATCATAATAAATGTCGCTGTCTCGTCTTTTTTCATTTTTCTTCAAATCTTTCTGGCGCTTATAATATGCCTTTTGACGTTCACAATTTCTTTTTCTTTTTAGCTCTTAGCTCTTTAAACCTATAAAACGAAAATAGCTAGGTATAAATAATTAGGAATAAATAGTGTAATTACACACCAAAAATAAAATGTATGCATACAGAGTAGGTACTCACTGTTTTCATTCAATATTTTTTCATCACTTTCTTCATTAATAAATCCACTTTGTTTATTCATATTTAATACAAACACTTTATACACAAATTTAAATTATTTACGCAATGTATTTTGGTTGACAAGATAACAAGCTGTCAATTCATACAATTACAGATTTAATTTCATTTAATATAGTAGGCAGAATCGCATGAGCGCAGCCAGGATTATTTTCAGGGAGGTGCATCTGCATCTACACACTATTATGATCTAATATATATAGAATGTAGAATGATTTGGAAAACAACCGCGACGCCTTTAGTTTTTATTCAAACAATAATTTAATAAAAAAATTAAAAAAATATATAATTTTCTGGTAAATTCAGGTATTTTCTTTCATAGCAGGGGGGTGCAAGCGCACCCTCTTGCACCCTGCTGCCGGCGCCCATGCAAAATCGTGTCAGTATTAGGTTTTGTTTCCGGTTTCTGTTATTAGAATGACGTCACGTCCGTTAGAATAACTTTTTTACTCCTAGTGTCGCTAAAGAAGTTTTACTTCAAAAATAAAAGCTAGAATTAAGTAATAAATTTAAAATATGCAAAGTAACTGTGTTTATCCTGATGATTTTCATCTTAAAAATAACATATACACTGATTTTTACTAATCCGTTGTCAACGACGACATATTTGTGAGATGAAATTATCTGAGACGTCTTTATGTCTAGGAGTTTAATAAGATTAAAAAGTAGGATCATGTATATTGTGACTGTTCTATACTTTCTAATCTCAGCTAGATTCAGTTTATTTTAGCTGAAAGGAAATGTTCTTCAGTATTTTCATTACTTTTTTCAGATCGAAAGCAGATTAATTTTTCTATTGCACTCAGGTTGGCAATATACTCGTATAACTGACTGATTTGAACTGCACGCCATTTTTGATACACATATTTCAATAGGTTGCGCTGTTGTAGTTGGTTATTCATCTTGGAGAGCTACACGATCGCATAACGCGTCCATATTGTTAAAACGTTTTACTTAAATAATGAGTCAATTCTGGCGACTATTCGGAATCTACGACAAAATTTCGAAATAATGTGCCCAGTAACAACCCTATTCGTTGGTGCAAAATTTTGAACAAAGAGGTCATGTTTGGGCCGTGTTCGCTCTGTTCGTGCTGCAGAAAATATTGAGTTCGTGAAAGTGTTGTGGTGCGCCCTAAGACGTTTACCAGACAACGTTCTCAAGAACTTGGTATTCGTCGCACGTCATATATGCACTTCTTTAAAAAAGAACATACAAAATTCATTTAAGCTAAGAGCTGCAGCCTAAAGAGCATGAAAGTCGCTGGCCATACAGTCATGCACTAATGCAACTTAATACCCAAAATAACGTTTTTTTACCGATAAATGATAATGATCGATAAACACCACTTCGATATGGCCGGATTTGTAAGTAAGCAAAATTGCCGTATCTACGCATTACAGAATCCTCGTGTCATCCATGAACGACCACTAGATCCTTTTCGTGTCACAGTTTGTTGTCATTGGACCTTACTTTTTTGAAGACCCTGCAGGTAATTCTCTTACTGTCACTTGCGAGCGCTACCGTAATATGGTGCAAAGTTTTTGGTTCCTTAACTCCAACAGATGTTGCTCGAACACGCGCCATACTCGCCAGATTTTTTGTTTCCAAAGATAAAATCTGATTTGAAAGAAAGCCAAATTGAGTCGATGAAAGTGGACAAGCAGGGCTCCTAAAGGGCTTCACCAAAGAAGGCTTCCAGCACTGCTTTAATCAATGGAAAAAACGTATGGAAAGGTGTGCGGAGAGTGAAGGGAGTATATTGAAGGGGACCATTTGAATGTAGAGTAATTTTTATAATAAAATTCTTTTTTCGTAATTAGTCTCGTTATTTAATAGCTAGATCTTGTATGTTAACCCTCATCATTTTTCTTTATGGCGTCAAAAGAAGTATAACTTCAAAAACAGCCTCGTGAGTGTATTTTCAAACCGTATAAATTTCTATACTTTTTCTGTCACATACATACAAACAAGTTCAATAAACAAGGTATTTGATAATAAACATCCTAAAAATATTTTTATAAACCAAAACTATTTTTATAGACGTTGCTGCAATAAGTAATTTTATTGTACTGTAAAGAATGTTAATCGAAGATTAATAAGAAATAATAATGATATATTGGGGCCATAATTAGAATGAGATATATATCAATTATATTGACAAAGTAAATGATGATAATATTATAATATAATGTCAATATCTGTCACAATCTTCTGCCCGTATAGTCTTAAATTATTTATGAGAGACCAACTGTCGAGTAGAGATTTACAGTTGTTTTCTTGTAAGATCTGTTTAACGCTGCAATAAACATTGCGAAAGACTTTTTAGTTCATCTACCTTTGCTCGTTGTGAGTGACAGGCCAGAGTTTATTTATGTTCTTTAGGATCAAAAGGCGACTGTTTTATGTTATAATTTATGAGTAATTAGACTAGAAACGTTTAAGCGTGGGTTTAGGTCATAGAAGGGCGTAACTTGAGGGTTAAATAATATTCTATTTCAAAATATAACACTTGGACCACATTAATTTAAATTTAACAAAAACAATGATATAATTTATTGGGTAAAACGTGCAGATTTTGTGTTATTCACAAAGCAACTTATGTTGGGATTTTATTAAACTGTTTATAAAGCTCGTTTAGGATTTTATGTCCTGTGATATTTAAAGATAAGGAACTAAATATAATGTTAAAATTACTTTTTTTATCGACTTAAAAACAATAATACTTAATATTCTCTTAGAAACATCATTAGATACAAGAAGGATATAATAAATAATGAACAATATTATAGCAAAGTAAAACTTTTATTGATAGCCTGATATAGAACGAAATCGAGTCGGAGGTAGTTTCAGATATAGTGAAATATACAGCTTCCGGATGGAGTCATGGCCGGTTGGAGAAATCGTATCGGCGTTGTGGTAGGTTTACATGCTTGGCAAGTCTCGGCAAGCTTCTACAAACGCAATCGTGTTAAGGGGGTATTTGGCTTGGCTTGAGCGAGATGGAAAGAGCTTGTTGCCGATCCAGACCAGTGTCGGTTTTCGAACAGAAATTAAAGGAATTACACGTTAGCGCATGTTTAGAGCGGCTCGTGTTAACTTAAAAATTTATATTGAGCTGCAGTTGTAAAGCTTCTACATGCTGAATCTTGTTTGGCTGTACAACCAGTTTTCCAAAACGGTTTAGTAATCGACTTAGGAAACACTCATTTTCTCAGCTCACTTGAGTTTGCCGCAATGCCAGCTTTAAAAAGGCCAATTCCTCGATTTATATCGTCTAAAGCAAACTGTCTTAATTTTATGATAAAACACGTTATTGTAAATGTACATACTTCCTAAACAATAGCTTCATAAACTGAATAAATCAAATTACATTTCATTCTTGGATAGTATGTATTTACACACTACTTTAGCTAAACTATTTAGGATATTCCATTTTAAATATTTAAGGTTACTTCATTTTCATTGTGCTAAAAAAATATAGATATCTTGGATTTTTAAACAAAATTTTTGGAAATATTATCTTATTTCTTCTTCTTAGTGTGCCTTCTTCATTACTGCAACAATTTCAGCAAATCGTCTTCTATTTTGTGTAGCTCTCAAAAACGAATGAGTATCCAGGTTTCTTCATTTCCTAAATTTTTTCTACCTTCAGCACTTTCTTCTCCCAATTTTTTTTGTCTACTTTTCTTTCTATTATTTATCTTAAATACTAATAGTTTTCTCCTCCGTAAATGTGGCTTAGGTAGCTAGTCTTCTTAAGAAGGTTTTACTAGAGATATATTTTGTCCATAATACTATTAAAAGCCTATGATAGATCCTCATTTCGAATGCCTTTATTGGTCTCATCGGTCTTATTCCCAAAGTCCATGTTTTGACTCCATATTGGAAATATATTTGTTTTTAACGATCGGATATGAGCTTGAGAAACCTAAAATGATATCGCAGGAATTCTTACAGGACACGATTTTTTTTGGTTTTTCTATTTTTTCGATTTTGCATTACTTTCTTGATTTGTTGCTAATACCATTTTTTCAGATTGTTTTTTTATTTATTTTGTTACCAGTTTTTTTGTTTTTTTTTCAGTAATTTTGGGTTTTTTATTTTTTTGTTTTTTGATTTTCTCATTTGTTTTTTTTCAAATTTTGCGACTTTTTCAAATTGTCATGCGTTTTCTCTTTTTTTTTTCTTTATCAATTTGTATCCAGTATTTTCATTTGTTTCTGTTTTAATTTTTTTATATATTGTTTCTAATTTTTCTGATATTTTTCTAGTTTTTCTGTTTTTTTTTGTTTTTTTTATTCTTCTTATTTTTTTAATTTTTCTTTTTTTTTAAATTAATGTTTTTTCTCAATTTTCTTTTACCAGTTTTTACAATTTTTTCTGACTTTCTGGTTTTTCTTTTTTAATCTTATTTATTTCTATTTTTTAATTTTTTTAGATACGATCTGATATACCTACCTACACATTCAAAATTTAAACGAAAGTTATAAGGGTGACCAACATTTACTTTACACCCGATATACATATTTTAAAGTTCCAGATAAATCAGGAACGTCACGTAAAATATCATCCCTATTTTTTTCATTAACTAGAACCATGTAAAAACTAAGAAGACACGCTACTGAAGGTAAATAATTATATTTACCGTACATACTTAAACATACTCCCATAGAGGTGATGTTTAGAAAGCCTCAAACTACTGCGTGTTTACAACGGCTAGTTTTAATTCGTATTAATAAAAAAAAAGAAAATTTATAGCTATCATAAAATGTTTTTGAATTATCATCATTTACAACTGAATTAAAGTCGTCTTAATATACCATTCTAAGGTGATTATGCCATAAAAATGATTGTATAAATAATACATTAAATTACAATGCAATAAGTTTAGTTTATTGCTTTAATAAATTATGTGAAACTGTAAAGGTAAAAGCTAACATTAAGTATTGGTTTAATGCTTCAGTTCTGCTAAACTATTTAACTTTGGATTTAGGTCGTTACTTAAAAAAAGATAACATGAATTTTGTATTTTTTTATGTTCTTAACTACAAATGTATAAACACAGCAAATGTGATAGCTACTGAAATACCTAATTTAGTAATTTATAAGCCATGTAAAAATATCCTGTCAATCAGTTTAATAACCTTCTTGTACTCTTCATTCACGTCACGTAATATATCATCCCTATTTTGGTAACGGTACCTTATTTTGAATGCAAACACTGTAAGTTGTGCCATCTAATTTGAGAGGCACGACACCATAGAACTATATATAAATATTTTTTTTTTCGTAATCCTATACTGTTATTTTGATTTAACGATAATAAATCATATTACAGTTAACGTTAACAGCCTCTGTCCGTTAAGATTTTTTAACTGCCAGCCTTTGTTAGAGAGATTCTTGTTCAAAAAGTTTATTGTGATAACAATAACAATTATCAAACTATTTATAAATTTAAAATGTAGTTTGACCATTTGTGTTATTTAAAACTTTTACTGCATCGAAGAAAGATTTACCACCTGTTGCACCAATATTTGAACTTGTCGGTGTGGCCTCTAAACTACTATTAAATACTTGTCTCGTTATCTTAGTTATGTTCGAAGCTGAATTCTCAATATACGACTCCATTACCGCAGAGGACCTCTAACCTCCAAGTTCTTTTACCGATAGCAGATCGCCACCATTTTCTACAAGCATAGTCGCGGATCTGCGGAACGAGCGGCCTGTGTAGACCACAGAATATTCCAATTTTAGGAACGTGTCAATTTTCTTTAGAACAGCTCAAATAGTATGAATTTCCACAACTTGTTTCGTGCACTTACCATTCCTATAACCGATGAAGAATCGTATATTTTTCATATTCGAAGGCCTCACATCTACATATTTTTGGTATAAAACGTAGGCATCATTTCCTGTTCTTTTTGTTTTTCGTATACCTCAATGTAACCAAACCTCTAGTACTGGTGCTGTGAAAATCATCCACGGTCAGCTTGACAAGTTAGTTAACTCTACAGGCGTCAAAAATACCACACATTAGTACAATTTAATCAAGCAACCATGTAAGATGATATGCCACCAACAAAAACCTAGTTACTTCTTTTTTAAACAAAATTTTTGCCTTCTTTGGTGTGTATCCATCAGACTTTTGCCCCAAAAACATAAATAATTTTCTAAACCTGAAAATACATTTCTTTAGTATCTAATGGTCTGATATGAAACAGGATGTACAATAACTTACCTTGAAATGTCATAAACTCTTAAAGATTTTTCTTTTACCAAGGCTAGAGGTACATCTTCATTAACCACTTTTACATTCTTACTTTTACGTCACTCTGTTCTTTCATGTTGTTTCTTATATCGGTCTTGCGGTATATTCGGCAGTAAATCGAAGCTTGCTCAATGTGAATCTAACAATACTTCTGATGGAAGTTTCACAAATCCATTAATTTCATCCATCCTTACTACGTGCATCCTTACATACAACGAACTTCCAAACACAAAACATTGACGTTGTTTATAAAATTGTCAAACTACGCCTCGGAATAAAATATTCAACTTCATCTGTTATTTGCTTGTTATCGGCCTTGTAACGTTAAAACAATTGTGGAAGCGAAACTGTCATCTTATTCCAGATATTATTTTTAAAAATAAGAAAAAAATTGGTAAAAATTAAGTATGATTCGTTGGGTAAAATAGCAACTATATCAACAGTTCAAGATGATAAATAGTAAGCGTCATGAAGAACGAATAACCATCTATCCAACCGGTTCTGCAACAATTGATGATAGAAGGTAATTGGATGATTGGCCATCATTATTTCTTTACAGCACTGAAGTTTCTTTGACGGCCGACTCTACCAACTGATGGCTATTGTCGATAATGTTATGGTTGTTATGCCTATGGCTATATCTTCTATCATAAGCTATGGAGTAATTACGATCAGATTATGTTTATGCTTTTCGAGGCAACTGTTCGATAGGTGCCACTGGAGAAATTTGTAATTGACTTAACTTAAATCTGCATACAAAGGTACTTATCTGCAGGAGATCATTAGCTATCATAGAAAAAAACTGATAGTTATCAGCGCAAGTCTGCCTTTAATAAAGTAGAGTTATTAAGTTAATTATTGTTATCACTTTTAGTTAAAATTAGTGATACAATTCAAGGAGATTTATTATTTTTGTCTTGAGGATTAATAGTATTATTATATTGCAGTTAATAAGAATAAAAATTTGTTTCTAATATAAATTTACATTTGATGTATACCGCAGCATTATTCTGATTTTCAATTTATTTTTTCATATGGATTATCTGCTCTGGTTTATGATGTGTAGATGCTGGAGGGCCTCATCATTTACGTGACTGTATGGTCTATCCAAATAGCTCCTCGTGTGCTTAATAATGGGCTATTTACACTTCCTGATGCATAGTTTGATTTATAGATGTTAAATTAAATCATAGTAGTTTCAGTCAGTATGCATAAAACTTTGTATTTGTGGGTAATTGTGGAATATCTAAAATGATGCCGCTTTCAGTGGTCAAAAATTTGCAATTTGTTGCTAAAAAAAGCCATCAGATTTTCTTGTATAAGTACTTTGATATGAGTATACCGGTATTTAGCTTGTGGAACGAATCACAACGTAGGTGTAAGCTGCGCTTTTAGCGCTTTTTTCATTTAAAATGACAAAACGAAGGTATAAAAGCATCACACTCGTTGCGCGCGAATCGTGTTTTAAATGTTAGCTCAATTTTAGCATTAGCGTTAATCTTCGTTGTCTCTTACCGTGTACGTTTGGAGTATCTCGATAAAGAGTCCAGCAGTAATCCGTTTAACAATGAAACGTTCCACTTGTCCTGATATGGTTTTTCCTTGGTCGCGATGTTCTGGTAGATGTCCATGTTCATCGCTAAAGGCCCCAGAGTTATCCGAAACGAAGTCTAAATGAGAATGTAAAACTTAGATTTTCAGGGACATATTACCACCCAGTTCTTGGTAGGATGATAACGCATTTTTGATAAGTCCAGTGTAGTTGTCACTCCTCTTATTTCTTCTTATTTCTCAAGAAGTTTTATTAACTCAAGGCGATTGTCCCAGGGTGTTTATCGTTACCTTGCAAAATGAGTCAAAGTAATCATTTTTGAATAAATTTTTTATTTGAGGAGCAAAGAATATGCTTTCTTTAATGTTAGCCTTACTTAAACTTGGAAATTCCTGACATGGGTATTAAAAAGCATTTTTGTTTAGGTATTGCTTTTAAAAAATTTTTTATAAACCCTAGTTTTAAGTGCAGTAGTGGAAGTCGGTTAACTAAAGTGTTATTTTGAACATTTTCTCCAGCTTAAAGTAACTAACAATGAGGCCACACCTGCTTTGCTTAATGCTGCTTTCTAGCATGACCATCGTATCAGCAAAAAAAGCAACACCATTTTGTGTATTCCAATTGTAGTCCAAGTAAAATAACTACCACTTTTAAATCTTGACAAATTTGCCAGTTATCTGCAGAAGAGAGTTTTAATATTATCATAAGATTTTGTTTAAATGGATTGCATCACCAATAGGAATCAATAATAAAGTAGTTTGGTTTTGTACCAATTCATCTTTTAAACTTAGAGCTATGTATAAAAAGTCTCCATTCGTCACCAATTGTTTTTGCCTGGCACAAGAAGATTCTATAATTACACCACTTTTTTAAAGATTCCATTGTTCCAATTTCGAACCTAAAAGTTCTGCCGTGTTCTTTGGCAATTCTAAGTCCCTCAAAAGTTTATTTAATATATTTAATATATTCTTCGTCACAGATGTTTGCAGATGGTACTTTTGAATATAATATGGCACCCTTGCATTTTGCAAATATCTGAGCCGTCAGGGTGAATTACCTAACATACACTTACGTGATTAGTCGATTTTCGCCAATACGTTGGCGTTGCCAAAACGAAATGATAACTTTTTACCATTCAACCAATTTTTCAAACCTATAGCACAAGGAATGCAGCAGAAATGTGGAACCCAGCTTTTATCTTGGTGTTTAATGTTTTGAAACGCCTGAACACTAAATTTCATGAAAGTTATATACATATATATTTGATTTTGTTCTTAAGCTACCGAATTTTAATTCTTTTTCAAGAAATAGTCGTGAGGTTTTGGTACAGAAACTTTGAACATAACACTTTACAATGAGGTTAGACATAATATCAATTTTCTTAAAACTAGTTCTTAAAATTATACATACCTAGTAGGGGATACAATTTTATAGCTGGTTGCCAGTTAGTACCATTGTTCCCCATACAACGGGTTATTAAATACTTATAATATGTATGTTCAATCGTATTGTAGAGTGTTCTGTTCAAAGTGTAGGTAAATGAAGCACCCAGACATTTTTATTAAATGGGAGGAGTCCTTAAGGAGAAATTCTATATTTCTATATCAATATCGATAAACACTTAGACAAGAATTGCTTTTTAAATAGATTTGATATATTTCTTTTTGATTACCCGGAAACCTAAACTCTGTATCATCAATAAAGTTTGCAATCAGATTATGATGAAGCTAAAAAATATCTCTGACAGATTTAAGATGTTTATTTTTTATACACCCATTGCATTTAATTAAATAATGATGAGACATAATTTCAAACATTTC
Organism: Altica lythri; assembly: GCA_964028335.1. Lineage (NCBI taxonomy): Eukaryota > Metazoa > Arthropoda > Insecta > Coleoptera > Chrysomelidae > Altica > Altica lythri. The sequence goes on along the minus strand of CAXIIO010001139.1, from coordinate 135,515 downwards.
AAATTTGTCCGGAAGTTTGCCACAAAACCTTCACTCTGTGAATTATGAAAGTGATAATATTGTTCTACTAAAAATGATATGGTATACGTTATCAAGTGTGTTTTATAAATATTTATTAGCAATAAATAGTCAGTATAGTGGGTCACGTATATTTTATATGAATAATATGTTCTTTATTATATATATTTTATTATTTAACATTTAAATTGTAAATCATTTATTTAATAAATATTTTGTATAAGAAATCTTTTTTTAACACGCTTTTATTAACTTCACCTGTATGTATGTATGTATGTATGTATGTTTGTTTGTAACTTTCCACTCCGTTATATAATTATATCTCGAAAAGTTATCGTTTTTTTAAAAACCACAAGAATACTTGTTTGTTTAGAATTAATTTTTACATCAACTGTCAAATTATGGCAGCTGTCATATTGACAGTTTTCGAAATAAAGACTATTTTGTGAATATCTCGAAAAGTTATCGTTTTTTTGAAAAAACACAGGAATACTTTTTCGTTTGGAATTAAATTTTACATCAACTGTCAAATTATAACAGCTGTCACATTGACAGTTTTCGCAATAAACACTATTTTGTGAATATCTCGAAAAGTTATCGTTTTCAACACGCTTTTTATTATTGTTATTAATTAACTTTACCTGTATGTATGTATGTATGTTTGTTTGTTTGTTTGTTTGTAACTCTCCACTCCGCGGCTGCTGCTTTGGGTGAGTCTCATATCGTTATTTTTAGTCACTACTTCCCCGTGCCGGGAGTGGGTTATAAACAATACGTTTAATTATAAACGATATGAATGAAATTGTCTTAGAATTAATCTAACAATTCTTTAGATTTCACAATAGTAATTTTTTTTTCCAAGTTCTGAAAACAATACGTTTAATTATAAACAATATGAATGAAATTGTCTTAGAATTAATCTAACAATTTTTTAGATTTCACAATAATAATTTTTTTTTCCAAGTGATTGAAACAATATGAATACAATAAATATAATTTAAGAAATCAAAAAAACACGCTTTCAAAGCATTTTCAACTAAATAAACGAATATTGATTGAGTGAGGGTCTTGTAATCATCACAGCAAATTAACGAATCTATTGAAATAAAATAAATTGGACTAAAAAGTAAAAAATAAATATAGTTTAAAAAAACTAAAAAACACGCTTTTATAAAGCATGTTTTTGAAAAACATCGAACTAAAAAGTTAAAAATAATTTTCAAAATAAAATTAAAACAAAAATAAATGAAAAATACTAGTATTATTGTGAAAAAAGCGTGGGCGCTGCATACCATATTTTTCGAATGTCAAGCGCCCACGCTTTTTTCACAATAATACTAATAATTTTTCATTTATTTTTGTTTTAATTTTATTTTGAAAATTATTTTTAACTTTTTAGTTCGATGTTTTTCAGAAACATGCGTGTTTTTTAGTTTTTTTAAACTATATTTATTATCTTATGCATATTCTCGGTATTTTTTATTTTTATGCATGAGGGAAGCTTTTAGATAATCTGTCTTAAATTTAAAATATTTATGCAATCAGTATTAACATTTTTATCACTACAAATTATACGTCAATGCAAAAATAACTTCATATTGTCTACATTTATGTTTATCATTTTATATTTAAACAGTTATTTTAATTTTGGTTCATTTTTTTTTTATTTTTAAAATGTAAGCAACTCGAAAAAAGTAACCTCACAGAACATGGCACCCAACGTGAGAATCCAATTAAATTAAGTACGTGGCATAAACAATGATAGTGTTGGTGAATGTCTTTTTAGCTCCGATAAAGACCAAATATATGTTCGAAACATTATCATAACTAAATTGGTTGTTTCCTTTCTTAGCCGATTCTCGGCAAATCAATACTCATTTAACGAGCTTTTAAAATTACTACTAAAAGTTTTGGCACAAAAATTCATTGGCTTTATTTTAGAGTTTCCGTTTTAAGATGTATGAATAAAAAATAAGAAAAGGTATCTACAAATTTGTTTTTCGGATACACAAAGCTGTAATCTGTAGAATATTCCTAAATAAAAAGCATTTTAAGCAGAACCATTTATAGAACAACAGCGGGTGCGAGCAGGAAATACGATGTCTTCATTTGTACATAGGTCATAGATATTAGTGAGAAGAACAAAAAACCAGGTTTGAATGCCAACGAGAGCAATGGCTTATCAATACCTACAGATCTTCCAAGACTAAAGGATATCGTTGGAATTGAGTTAAGGGGGGGATATCAAAAGAAACGTAAGTGCTCCAAATAGTCTTAAGCCCAACTGCTTCGTATACCAAGATGCTATAGTTAAATGAGGCAGGTATACTTTGCCAATAAAAAATTAATAACCAAAAGAAAACACGAAGTCTAGTACCACACAAACTAATTAGTTTGTGTGGTACTAGACTTCGTGTTTTCTTTTGGTTATTACCATTTTTACCACATTTGAGACATGGATGATATTCTCCGTTTAATAAAAAATTAGTTATTTTAGATGACGAAAAGTATCTCACTTTGAGTAATTCTGAAATAAAGAGAAAATATGGATTGCATACGATGAAATTAAGAAAAATGTCCTGATAATGTTAGACAAAAACATAAGGTGTAATTTGCAGATAAAACCCTTGGCTGGTGCGCAATTTCTAACAGTAGTGTATTTCCACCTTTTGTGGGATGAGTGACGCGTGTTACTTTGAATAGTGAGACTGATATGGATAACTGCTTTTCAAATTGCTTTAGTTTGTCCACTAGCATCTTGCTAATGATGATATTATGTTTTGCCAGATCTAGCATACGGGTCGATGCTCGTTATGGTCGACTCGATTCCAGTCGCATACGTCTCTCCCCTTTACTCAGGTTCTTTCGTTAAGCCATTGAGCTCCACAAACGGTGCATTTTGTAGTCTTCTAAAACCACAAGAACCCTCGTTTTGTACGATCCTCGTCACTTGCGATCTGCAGCGAAAGGAAAACTTCGAGCGATACGCACGTTTTTACGGGTTTTAAAGTTTTTTTTGCAATGTCGCGAGATACGATCAAACTGAATTGACCAATATGCGAAGGGCATACGCTCGAGTCGCAGGTCATGTACATGACGAGCATGACGTGTGAACTTCGAGACGCGATTTCAAACGACCCATGTGTGGAGACTGGAGACGCTTACTTAAGAAATATTCAAAACTGATTCTACAAAACTGCATACCTTTATATCTTTACCTTAGAAGCGATAATCCTCCAAACTTGAAGCAGGTTTGCCCAATAAAGGATTTTACGGGTTTAGTGTCTAGAAAGGTTTATAATGGATACTGGGAAGCCTAAACAAGACGGAAAATTTACGATAAATAGAAAAATTTAACAGACTTCTTTAATAATTCGGAGAATGTAAGGTATTAAGTTGTAATTTATGATACCTAGTTAGTGTTAGTAATTTATGATACCTAGTTATTGACGAAAAAATGCAATAAACATTTTGTGTCTAAACTTTTAGGACATAACATATTATCAACTTTAGAACTACTGACCTCTACACGTAAACGTTGCCAATATCGACTGATATTGGGTATCTCTATAAACTTTTTAATTAGTATGTTTAGTTTTAATCAGTATGTTCAAATTATAATTTGTAATGTCATTTCTAATCTTTAACTTTTCAAACTTTGTTATTTGATTTGACAAACATTTTTTCTTTCTTATTTTTTGTTGTTCTACCTTTAGTTCTCTAGTTATTACCTGGTTCTATTTACAAATTATATCCTTGATTAGCGCGGATTTCTATTAAAAATTTAAATGGGTAATAAGTTCTAATTTTTTGTTGAATACTTAATCTCTACATTTATAGGTACAATCCGGCTAATCTCTGGATCGGTTGAACTGCTTTTGACGGGACTCTCTGGCAGATAGTTGATGTAATAAGGAATTACTTAGATTACTATTATTTAAAATTTATATATAACCAAGGCTGCCTGTTTCACGGGCAAAGAACGCGCGAGCGGGCTGTTACTAATGGTTGTGTCTCAACGATTTCGTTTAAAAAGTGATTTCCAACACTTTATATTGTTTTGTTTTCTTATCACATTTTTTGAAGTTATACTTCTATTCATGCACTCGATTTGTGTGGGGTTAAATGAAAAAAATCATTACATATGTAATGGTGTGAGTAAGAGAGAGACAAAAACACATATAAGGTATATTGGTCGGTAAAAACAAACATGAAATATTTACCACATGTTTATTCATAACTATAAGTCCTTTAAATACCGTTTAAACATTCAGTACATTGAAAAGAGATAGATATACAAAAAACAGTCTGAGCTTATGTTTTGAATATCATAGTGACGTATAACATTGTGTTTGACAACTTATTTTATAATTCTGTCACGTAAGTTAATATATTAAGATTAGTATTTTATATTAATAATAATATTCAGTAATGAGTACTGTATTGTAGTCTACAGTAGGTACCTACCATCACATGGTTTCAGTAAATCCAGCACTATGCTTTTGAGATTTTTGGTTACATAAACAGAGTTTTTACGAATAGGAAATAAAGCACTAAATCAGTAAAACCTCCGAAATTTGTAACGTGAGATCGATTGGAATGCTGCTTTTTGCATTGGATTTGTTAGAGTAGGAAATTTGTCGCTATTTTTCATAATGTAAAAATGGGAAATTGCATTTTGCATTCGAAAAGCGAACAGACAATAAATAGAAAAATTACAACTCGGTAAGTATTGCTAAAAATGGGTTCAATTTATGTACTCGAAGTTTTTGGGGTCGCTGAACACGAATATCATGATGCCGAAACTCTCTGCGGCACTTGGTGCCCAGGGTGCATGGTATTTACATCTTCTCCTGGGGTTTTATGCAAATTCTATACAAAATCATAGAATATAATGATGGCGATGGTCTTCGAGACATTTGGTGCAAATGCAAATTGGATACAAAATGAATGTGCACTCGGTATTAGGAGGTTTTTGAGGTCGCTGAACACGAAGATGATATTCCTGTTTAGCGACCTCATAATGATTTTGCTTAATCCTTTGCATACAAATTCATGAATCCGGGAGCGTGCATAGAAGTATAACTTCTGCCGGCAGTCCCACTGACTGCCTCACCTGTTTTTTTTTATTTAAATTGTTTTGTTACATGTTTACTGTTGTCTAGGAGTAAAAGATATTGATTATTTGGTATCCAATGTTAAACGTTTTTCTTTGATGAAAATTTATTTTGTACAGTAATTTTGTTATGTGTCCAGTATTTACATTTACATTAAAATTGATTAACTATTTATAGTTTGTTTAGTGAGTAACGTGAATAGTTGTTTTTTTTAAGCTCAATTTTTCGTTATTCAAATAGAAAAGTGCAGACACATTGGTTATGCCTAAAAAAATGTCAAATCTCTCTAAAAAAATACAAAAGCCAAAGATTACAAAGTTAAAATAAATCCCAACAGAATAGGTAAAGTAGTCGTATCATATCGATTCACAAAATAGAATTTCATTAAAATTAGCATAACATATTTTCTGTGCTTTAATTTTTTTTGGAATAATATATAATATATATGATGTTAATTTCTAATATCATCAGAAAAAGCATCTAACTTTAGCTTACATAATATATCCACCACAGTAGTGACAGTCGTCGAAGTGTATAATTTCAGAACCATGTTGATCGACAAGTAAAGGCAAAAAAAGTAAGAAAGATGATAAATGAGAGTATGACGTGCTCAGGTGATCCATCATATACAAGAGATTGGAGATGCCAAGGAAAGGTCACTAACTGGCAATCCATCATCGGCCGCTTTCACACCCAACTCGTAAACTGGCTTCATTTTCATCATCCCAACTTTATAGGGTGAACTTGTTTGTAGGTTAAACTTTGTAGGTTAAACTTCAACAGTGTTATTAATGAAATAAATAATTAATAATATAACAAACTGCGATTTTAAAACAGTTAACTAAATATCAGGTTATTAGATCATGTTTTTAAACAGTTTTTAGGTTTTTTTATTTCATTATGGAACTACTTGACTAAGATTGTAAGGTACATCAAAAGGGTAAGTGTGAGAATTTGTAAGAAAATAAAACATTAATGGACTTTGCATGTATATTAAGATTGTATGTACATTTTATGTTAAAAGTAGTGTATTTACATCTAGTTAATGCAACAGGCATTTTTTGAATTAAGTAACACGATTTAGAACTAATTGTATTGTATTCAATTTACTTAATGACTGTTATTAAGATTTTATACCAAATTTATTTTAACTTGTACCAAAATTTTATTATTTGACCACTTGTTATCTGTTTTGGGCAGGGTAAATTCTATATGAGCCTATTTTTTAGTGTTCTGTTGCCAAATGGCAAAAAACAGAACCCTTATAGATTCCTCATGTTTGTCTGTCTGTCTGTGCGTCCGTCCGTATATCTCAGCCAGTTTTTTCCTAAACTTTAAGAACTATACTGTTAGTTCTTGGTAAATAGATGTATTCTGTGAATCGCCTTAAGATTTTGCACAAAAATATAAAAAAAATAGGGGATTCCCCATAAAACTGATACTCAATAAAAATTTTTCATCATACCCATACATGTGGTGTATCTATCGATAGGTCTTCAATAATGATATTTAGGTTTCTAATATTTTTTTCTAAACTGAATAGTTTGCGCGAGAGATACTTCCAAAGTGGTAAAATGTGGGTCCCTCCCCTGTAACTTCTGGAATAAGAGAATTATCAAACTAAAAAAATATATGATGTACATTACCATGCAAACTTCCACCGAAAATTGGTTTGATCGAGATCAAGTAAGTAGTTATTTTAAAACATCAATCAAAGTTACAAAAAACTACAAGAACTTGTTACGGAACCCTTTATGGACAACCCAATTGATGAAGTAGTTTTTCAAAATGATTTTTCATGTGATGCGCGCACAAACATACAGGCAGACAGACAAAAAAAATCTAACCACATTTTTGGGCTCTATATCGACGTACCTACGACGTCGTATGCGTGGCGTGTTGATTGTTGTATAAAAATTTCTCCACCAACCCATTGAAGGGTGAGGGAGAAATTTTTATACACCAGATATTAAGTTGAAAGAAGGCGAATACATCTGTGAAAACCGCATTCGAATAGGATCAGTAGTTTTCATATGAGGCGCGCACAAATATACAGACAGACAAAAAAATCTAACCACATTTTTGGGTTCTATATCGATGTAGTAACACCCCCCGATAATTTATTTTTTAAATATCTTTAATGTACAGAATTTTCATTTCTACTTTTATTATATGTATAGATAAGGATCGTATATACGGTTTACCCAAATGAGGCTATTTTAGAACAGACAGGTACCGCTTAGTCTAATATGGACGATACTTTTGTTATACAACAGCAACAAATTTAGATGAAGTATAAAGTAAATCTAGCTTATCATGCACTGCAAGTTTATTTAGAAATAATATATTATTTTATTTGAGGTATTACTACAGATATCGCTTTAATTTATTGAACCTATAGGTACTATATATCTTTTACAGACTTTACTTGTATGTTATCATTCCAATAAAACATTCTATAACACAAATTGAAGGATAATAAATATTGTCTTTATAAGGATAACATATTTTTATCTAATATTAGAGTGTTATCTGTCATAACATGCATTTATGTTATGCTAATATTGCAAATCTACCTCATTTTTTGTAGATTATAATTGATTATACAAAACATGCATAGTTAGTTCGTAATTATTTTCTGTACATGTTAAAAATGTTGCTTTATTAAGTGTCAAAATTGTAGCATTATTTACCGACTCACTATTCACAATCAAATAAATAGTAATCGATATCTGCCGAGGTGTGATTAACAGTGAAATGTATATAGTTTTTATTATATTTATACCTAATTAGATAAGTTAAAATTTAGGTTTAGACTTATTGTCTTTTTTCGTGAGCTAAAAAGTTTCGATCAATACCAAGACAAATGATATTCACTTTACTAATACTTACAAATGATTATGATATTCTAATTTGATCGATAGATAGATAGATTTTCATTGTGTTGTCTGTTAGCGTTTATAACTGCGACCTTTACAGATCTATTGTGAAGACCCATCATCTCTAGAATGGGATTAAAGCACCTTAGACAGTGGCCTCTCCACGTTACTTGGGGCAGAGTATTTCTTTTCTCCCAATACTAGATACCGCATCCTTGCAAGGTCTTCACATTAGCATAGGACATAAAATTCGGTTTCCTCCTCCTCTTGGCAGTATCGACAGATGTCTTCATCTGCTAAGTTCAGCTGACTCATGTGCTTTCTGAGAGGACAATGTCCTGTCAAGAGACTGACAATTATTCTGTAATCTTTTTGCCTTTGTGATAACAGCTCTGCAGTAAATTTCGCAGAGTGTTCTTTTTAAAGACTTGCCTAGTAATTTTTCCTACCACTCCTGGCCTTCTCTAGCCTCCATTTCTGAATGTGTCAGCAACCTCTCTAAATTGTTCTGGGCCAATCATTGCATAAGATCAACGTATAAAAAGTTTCGGTACATTCAATACAATTTCCGCTGACATTTAATATTTTCATAGAATTATATCAAGTATATGGATGTGTCATCAAGGAGCAACATCGACGCAATCAAATCATTTCCTTATTAACATTTGGTATTAAAAGCACCTAAATTACTTAAAAATGAGAGAGACAAATTGGGGAAAATCCACTACCATAAAATGTAAGAGATTTGTGGAAGCAGAACAAATTATTGGTAAGCCATACTCAACAGTCTAGAGATTATACAAACATTTAAAACAACTGAATCTCTCAAAACAAAATCACGCACTGTGCAAATTATTAGTTCATGAGGAACGCATTATGTTGAAAAACGTAGCATACAATTCAAAATTAAGTGCTCCAAAACTTGCCAGAGAAATTACTGAAGAGTTTTCGAAAGTTAATCCACAAACTGTCAGAAATTGTTTGCATAGGGCTGGATATATAGAAAGAAAGAACAGCAATGAAGAAACCTCATTTCACAAATAAATCGAAAGCGCCGATGAGAATTTGCCCTAAAATATATTTCTAAGACTTTAACAGTTCTCACAAAATGTAATATTTAGTGACGAAACCTAAATGAATATGTTTGGTTTAGATCGCTGGGCAATATGGAGGAAAAAAATTCAGCACTGCAAATTAAAACTCTTTGTCTTTGTAAAACATAGTGGAGAAATTGTGCTCCTATGAAGGTGCATGTCAGTCGGTGAAGTGGGACATTTTTAAACTTTTATACTTTCCATTACATTTTGAAAAGCAAAAAGTAATTATTCAATTTAGTAACTGATATGGAATTATTTTGTTTGAAAACTATGTGGTGTACAGAGACTTTTTGGGCTAACTGTATATGATGTACTCAAATATGTGTTTAAATGTGTAGGCATGCTTTCTTTCTTAATTTATTTGAATAAGTAGATTTTTGTAGATATGTTAGAATCCCAAATTGACCAGGTTGAATAATGCTATAAAGAATTCAAATTGGAAGATTTTTTAACAATTGTTTTAAAATAGTATATTGTGTGGCAAGGGGTGATACAAGACGATTTCTGCCTAGGGCGAGAGTTGAATGCCCGAGCGAAGCGATGGGGTGTCATCGCCAGGTCAGAAATCGTCTTTGTTTCATCCCGTGTCACACACTATATTTTTATATCACATGCATTGAAACACCGAGTTTTGATCTCTGTAGCCAGTTGAAGTAAGACTATTTCAGACCAATGCAACTGTCGGTCAGAAACATTCTGACAGACTTGAAATAATGACATTTGTTTCTCCCCTAGGGCAGAAACAACTGTCGAAATTTTCTTGTTTCGACTGGCAAAACAGGGATCAAAACTAGCTGTTTCAATCCATATGATATGAAAACATTTTTTTATTATATGGCTCATTCATACTTAACATGATAGCAGCAAGTTTTGAAATTTTCGCTCGTTTTTAACTATTCTTTATATATCCTAAATATAAATTTAGTTATAAGACAGATTTTTGCAGGTTACGATTGAAATATTTTAGATATAATTAAATTTCTTCTATAATCCATGTAAACATATCGAAAGTTTTAGTATAAGAAGAAATCTGAATTCCTAGCTTCTATTTGCTGTAAAAAAATTATCTTATTAGTCCAAGAAATAAGAAAAACAACCTTATTAACGGCGTTGAATTAACTCGGTTTATTGCAAGTGTTTTGGGTAATATTTATCTGTAGGAACAAATCCTGCTACTTTCCAACCACAAATTTTGTATTTTTTTTTTAATTGGTTATTATTAATAATGAAAATGACAAAAATTGAATGGATTACATTAGTAAAGAAGAATCAAAATAGCCGTCGTTAAGAGTATAAAAAACTCCTCAATAAGTTTTTAACTTAACATTAGAATTAGAAAATAAGAGAAAACTGAAAATAAATCTTCTGATGATTCTTTTATAACCTTCTCATGGGCACCATGTCTTCTGGCATTAAATATACTCTCTTGTAAAACGAATTTATAAAATAGTTTTAAATTTTATAATTGATTTAGTACTCCATAGATCAATTTTTTGCAACAAATATGTCAGAAAATAAACAAAATATAGCAATTCTACAAATAACATAAAAAAATAGAGGCCAAACTATAAAAAAACGTTTTTCCTTTGCAAATTTTCTTATGAATAAACATTACAAACAAAAACACTTGACACATTCCTGTATAATTCACCGTCCTGTTAAATTTTTATTTTCCTGAACTAATTGTAAGAATTACTTTAATAGCTTAACATTTCTTTCTAGCAAAAAATCTGGTATCTTTTATTTATTCTGTTAATACATAATATACTGATAACATTTTGTAGATAATCTATCCAATTGGTATTGTAAACAAAATATTGCATAAAATACGAATGGTAATTGAAACACAATATACATTTAAAAACATTTTATTAAAGCATCATTGAAACTCAACATTTATTTAAATAACTATAGAAATGAGATTTGAGAAGATATAACTAGGATCAAATCCTAGAACCATAAAAATTGGACAGTATTGAGTTTTATTGCCCTATATATAAATTTGCTCACCTATTGCACTTGATTCACCACTGATTCAAGAAAATTTATATACAAATTATCACAGTCTGCAATATAAAAGAAATATTTTAACACTACTGATGTACTGCGGCCGCTCCTAGTCTTTGTCCATAAACTGAATAAGGCGAGTAATACGGACCCAGTGCCGTCGGATTAAAAGCACTGTAAGGAGAGGCCGTTAAAGAAGTAGGAAGGGCTGGTTTTCCATATGGATGGTATCTAGCTGCTGATAAAGGACTTAATGGTGGATTTGGATAACCTGGTCTATGTAAGGACGCTGTAGAAAACAACGAGTGGTGATTTAGAAGAGAAGAACTAGCGGAAGACACAACACTCGCTGGATCAGTACCATTTGTATGTGTTCGTAAATGTTGTAAAAGTTCATCTGAAGTCACAAACCTCTTTCCACAATACGTATCTCCTGCTATCCAGTTGCATACGTAAGGTCTACCTAGTTGTGAATATGCTAAAGAAGATGGCGGCACTGGACCAGGAGAAATAAGAGACATGGCCATTGCTAAGTTATATTTCTGATGATCACACTGAGTACATCCGGAAGGACAAGGTCCAGTGGCACCACTCATTAATAACTGTTGATTTTGTAGACTAAATTGACAACCAGTACAATAAGGATCTTTGCATACAGGAACCAAAGCTTCACCACCAGAGGGAGTTTTTACTCTGGCGTAACTAAGATACGGTCCTGGAGTTGCGCCAGGATATCCAGCTGCGAACATAGCTGCGTGTTGAGCACTAAAGGGTGCACCCGGAAATGGTGGTCTAAATGCAGGGTTACTTTGTTCAAGTCCTGGAGGGCAACACAACGAACTTAAATGACTATTCAGTCCACTACTTAATCCGGATGATAACGCGCCCGGTTTGTATGTTCCTAAAGGAATGTCTTTTGGATGACCCTGTAGGATTTCAAGTCCGGATCTGATTATTGGACTCGCACCTCTTGCCGACGGCGTCGAACATTTTTGCTCGGGTGAAGTTTTTCCCGTTTCGGGATTAGGAGTTGCGGAGAAATTTGTTGAAGGCGAAGCACTTTGATTGTCTGATTTTTTATCGTCCGCGTTTTGTACACTATTTTGGGAACTAGGTCGAATTTCGTCTTGTTTTTTAATCACTACATTATTCTCATACGGTTTGAAAGCTAATTTTTGTTCACTGGGTATTATTCGCGGGGATGATTTGTCTGTTTTATCTTTCCCTGTTCCCGGAGAAGTACGCGAAGATTCACTGTTATTTTTCTTCGATTTATCCAAGCTAGATATGATCGTTTTCGTTGAAGGACTATCTGCTCCTATTTGACTACACGTCTGTGCTAATAAAGCTAATGGACTCTTTTTGGCATCAAGCTGAAAAAATATAAATAATATTTTTTAAAAATACATAATTATATTTAATTTTTAATAACTTACAGTGGTAGGTAATGGTGATAAATAATCCGGTTGTAAATACTGGCTGCCCACTGAGGACAACATACTGCCACCTTCTAACACAACCATTTGCGACGGAAAGTATTTTTACACTCACAGAATACACAGTAACTAACACAGCATAAGCTCACTCAACATCAACGTCTGAGTTCGGTATGAGGCCAGGTTGAAAACAGATCCTGCTGTGTCTGGCGTTGGAGAAGCGCTTGCGCTTTCGATTTCCTCTCGTCTCTTTGCCCGTAAAGCCCAAGCATGACAAAGCGCTAATACCGCCACGTTTCTAGCCTGTCGGCTCCTACCACCCATGAAGCTGGTGACGATGACAGACCCTCTGGACACTTTGAACTTCGCCGACATTTCTGTATCCAAGAAGGTTCAGAGTAATCAGTAGCATACAAAACATGGAATAGAATAACAAATACCGATGGAACAATACGATGATAGAAAGATAAAGAGAGCGGCATCGAGATATTACAGCCCGTCGATCATAAACTGGGTTTGGGTTATTGCCAGTTTTATTTATTTTATAGATATGCCTGTTATTCCTGTCATAACTTATATAAACGTGTCAGTATATTTTACCTGTTTTCTTGATACCGACATTTATTCGGTTAATTTGAATTTTTTATGAGGAAACGGAAATGTGATTTAGCTATGTTAAAATATAGTTAATGATTTTATTTCTTATTTATGGTTATAGTTCATTTCAGTGCCGGAGTACTCACAAAATATTAGTTATAAATTTAATGATTTTAGAAATAAATACCCAAATATACTTAGGTTATGAATAATATATTTTTGCACAATACAGATAAATTTAAAAATGAAAATTCAGAATTAAATATTTACACATATAAAATGATTTAATATTTCTATTAATGGAAAAGTTAAAAAAAAAACTCATTCGGATCTCGCTGTTCATATTCCGCTCCATCTCACGGTTCACATCTCCCTTCATCTCACACTCAATATAACATAAAATTCCTCTAGCGGTTATTATATCTACCAGCACTTGCCAATAAATATTAATAATAATAAATATACCCATCACCAATATGCAAAAAAAATCCAAATAGAAAAGTTCCTCCGCATTTCTACAGCTTTAAAGGATTCACATAGAAGAATTATTGGGTTTGGTAAATTTTTTGATGGTACCTACATGGATTTGTTTCACGTTTCAGGACTAGAAATAGAATAAAATGATATCCAACTTGGCCAACAAAAAAGACCAGGAAGAGAACCAAGTTACCAGTGCCGCAGACGGAACTATTGTACTGAAACGTCCTGCAGGAAAAATTTGTTTCTAGATTTTTCGTCACTTCTTATAATTCAGTTGCTGATCATATTAGTAATGTGGATTCAGGAATATCAAGGCACAGTAATAGTAGCGGACACTGGAGATTCTAGGAAAGTTGTGGGCCGCTGACTTCAGCATTTCAGGGACCTTCTATTTCACTGGATGCTGGAAATCGATGAGCAAATAGGCAGCCCTGGACACGTAGTGGAAATTATCATCGCGGACGACTGCAAAGGACACGGTGGGAGGTTGGAGGAGTAGACCGACAAACGAAGAAAATTTTTCTTACGTTTGGTCCTAACTAAAACTACTATTAACGCTTATACACGCCAGTGGATGCGAAACAGTACTTTTAACAGCAAGTACTTAATTTGTAAGTATTATGTAATGTAGAACTTACAGCACAGGCAGAATAACCGACTTATATGTGATAAATACTACATAAAATTTAAATACCATCGGTAAAAGGGAAACACGAATATTATTATAATAAAAAGATTATAAAAAACACTGAAAGAAGCTGATTAGGTCGAGTAAGGTAGCTGGTGGCTTGATAACATTTCGTCCCGTATGTTGTTATTATTTAACCCATTACTATGTTGCCATTTTTAGTACTTACAGTATATTTGGTCCTATTGACTCACTTTTCCGATATACAAAAAAACCTTTTATGGGAAAAATGATCAAGCAACTGTTAATATTTGATGTATTGTTGTTCCAAAGGAACATGAAATTCCAATCATGATACAGACGAACTTATTAAAATTCCTCTTTAATTTTGCTTACCTACGTAGAAGAAACTCAAGACAGCTCACTGGAAAATCGCAAGATACTGCTGGACAGTCACGTTTATATGTGTTTCAAGATGGCGCATGATTTAGTAGTGAATATTTCTGTGTTTGTGTTAAAATAGCTTTTTGGACGCCTTTCGAAGATGATGAATAATTTATGACGTGGCCATAGAGAGATATTATTGAAATAGTATAGTGCCTTTTCAATTTGTCTTTGAAAAACTATAATACTATGTTGCAATATATAGTTTTTAATAGTATCTATCATTAATGACTCACTCTGATTAATTTAACAAATTATAAAGAAACTATATATAAATGTTTACACTTTTCGCACCTGCTGTTATAATACAGACAATTGCATAAAAAACAGTCACTCAACCGTTTCAAGGCAAGAATTAACTTTCTCGGTTAGTATATTTGTTGCGGTAAAATGTATAATGAGAAAATAACATGCACTTAACTTTAGGTATGTAAGCTCTTTTGATATTCAATCTATATAAATGTAATATAAACCGGTCTTCATCGGGGTCTTCAGATTCATTTTGGAATCATTTATAAATGTTGATAGGCAGCCGTCAAGACCGGAGCAGATGTCATTAGTCTCAATAAATTCTCACTTGTGAGGAAACTGCTACCTTTGGCAATTGAACAAAATACACGCCCATGACTGCTAAACAGTACAGCCAACAGCAAGGTATAGTAAGCAGTACTGAACTTGTAAGTATTATGTAATGTACAACTTACAGCACAGGCAGAATTACCGACTTAATATCTTTATATGTGATAAACACTAGATAAAATTTAAATACCATCGGTAAAAGGGGAACACAAATATTATTACAATAAAAAGATTACAAATAACATTCATAGAAAATGATTAGGCCGAGTAAGGTAGCTGGTGGCTTGATGACATTTCGTCTTGTATGTTGTTATTATTTAACCCATTACTATGTTGCCATTTATAGTATTTACAGGATATTTGGTTATACTAATTCAGTTTCTCGATATATTTACCAAACCACACTGAAAGAGAACACACCATATATAAATATGGACATTTTGGCATCTGCTGATGGAACTGACTTAAAAATTAAGTTGCGGTAAAATGTATAATGGGAAAATAACATGCACCTAACTATAGGTATGTAAGCTCTTTTGATATTCACTCTATATAAATGTAATATAAACCGGTCTTCATCGGGTCTTCATATTCATTTTTGAATCATTTATAAATGTTGATGGGCAGCCGTCAAGACCGGAGCAGATGTCATTTGTCATGCGGGGTCGGAGCCGCACGGTCGCGGTAGCCACGACGTTTCACATAGAAAAGATTGATGATGCTCCCTCGCATAATAGAAAACTGACGGCTTCACAATGGCCCATCGAAGGTTATTAATGACATTTGGCCCTAATTTCCATCTAGGCTGACTCGTAACAAATCTCCTGTATTATATTATTTTGTTTTATGATTGAAGGATTGGATTATTATGTTGAGTGGAATGAATGAATGGAAAGTATATTGCGAATTAAACTGCGGACGTTTTGATTGTTAACAAATTGAGGACATGGTTGCATTAAATCACTCTTTAATTTTAAAATGTTTTTTATCAATTGTGTAACAATGACTTGCATCGATCATGTTGATGGAAAAAGTGATGTACTCGTAATATACGTGAAATTGGAATCTATTCACTTCGTGCTTATAATTTAATCTTCAACTTAACTTTTCTTTGCCGTTATACATAAATCTTACATAAATATAAAAATTAGAATATTTAATGACGGGTTCACATCCACGAAGTGACATCACATGTATATTTGAGATATTTTAATGCGGACTACACGCAGGAATGCTAATGAAATAAAGCGAACACGACTGTAGACATTTTTGTGTGGTAGTCACGGCTTTATATTTGCGTGGGTTTCCATTCATACTATTTTTGCTACACGACAAAGTACACTAGTAAAAAAACATATTGTGGATATGATAGTGGGTTGATGATGAGTTTGCAAAAATATAAACACTAAAAAATATGTTGGAAATTCATTAAGGTTGAGATCAAAGAAAAAATTATTAATATTCAACAGTAATAAAAAAAATATATAAAAATTTAAAATAAATCAAAACAAGTGAAAAGAAATTAGAAACAATCAAAAACATGCAAATGTTAAAAAAAATCACCAAAAACATGTAAAAATGTTGCAGATAAAAAAATAAAAAAATACAGAAAGTTTAAAAAGTCAAACAAAAAAGATAAACCTCAATAAATAAAAATTAAAATAAAGAAATAAGTAAGAGTATAACAAAAATAAAATAAAAACTGGAAACAAACATAAAACCAGATAAAAACTGCAAAAGAAGATTAGAAAAACGGTAAACAGAAAAATAAAAATACAAAATGCAACCTTAAAACATTAAAAAGTTAAAATATCCCAAAGTCGATGTAAAAATAGAAAAAAAGTATTTTAAAATGCAGAGAAGATAAAATAAAAACTTAAAGTACAATAAAATATTATAAAAATAAAAAATAAATGGGCAAAATTGATAAAAAAAATTAACAGAAACATTAAATTAAAAAAACTTAACAAATATAAAAAAAAAGTGAGAGGTGTCAAGGGACACCCGGATGGAACGAAGTTCCTTTCGATTAATTAGTAAAGGAATTGTAATTTGTAAACACAACAGAGTGTTTATACATACATAAGCATTTATTATTGCCTGTATAAAATCTCTACTTACCTAACTCTATCAGCAATATCCGGAACTTGTGCAGAAACACTGTCAGGATACATTATTGTTATTATTTTCTATTATTTTATTATTTATTATTTATTATTTACAAAAAACCTGTATAAACTTAACAAAGTCGCGACACTACACTCTACACTGTTCAAAGCAAAATAGAAAATAATAAACCCATTATCACCTCAATATTTTCAACAGTTCGTTTCTTTTAATAAAGGTGTCCATTTATACAATACCAGAGGTTTAGATGACATACATATATCTAGAATTACTTTTTATTTCAATTTAATTTAAAACAGGAATTAACAATTTAATACAAAATTTTAAAATTAAAATATTTGACAGTAACTGACAGTAATTTGACGTACCTAACTAGTCAAGTTACGAACTGCATGTTTTTAAGATGTTTATGAATTTATTAATTTATAAAAACAGGATGAAATGAAATATAATACTATTATAGGTACTTATTTTTTTTTCTACAGTATTTTCTTTTTAATGTACATTTTCTTTTAATTTAGAATAGTGTCTTTTTAATTGTAATATATCTATCTATGAGAGAGAGAGAGAGAGAGAGAAAGAGAGAGAGAGAGTTTTATTTTTTGGTCTGCGAGAGAGAGACAGTCATGCGTGTGTCGTGTCGTGTCGTGACATATTTTGGTCTGAATTTTTTTCGGCTAGCCTCTAGCCCAGTCGTAACTGGTCGTAACGCCCGAAAGGGAACTTCGTTCCAATAAAGTAAAAGTATACCAAAAAACTAAACAAAAAGTACTTTAAAAATTTAAGTAGTATGAAAATAAAACATAAATGGGCATAATTGAAAAAATGTGAACAAAAACAATAAATTTTAAAAAACTTAAAAAAAAACAAAAAATTTAAATTGAAGAAAAGCGAAAAGAATAATTAAAAGCATGAATTAAAATAAAAAAAAATGAAAAAAAAACAAAAGAATAATACAAAATTAATAAAAAATCTGAAAAACTGGATAACAACATAGAAACATAAACAAATCAAAAAAATCAAATTATGACAAAAAACAAAGAAAATAATCGGTATCGACTATAAAGAAAATGGTAATTCTAAAGAAAAAAGTGCAAGATACCAAATTAATCAATTAAGGCCTCAAAACGCTTATACTAGGGGTTCAATGCAAATTTATCGTAACTGGGAATTTACTCATTGATAGTGTTGATGGAATTAAAAAAAGAGCGGAAGTTATGACACTGCTTTTGGTGACTACCGTGAGTGAGTCCAATCGGACATACTTTTGATTGCAAATGTGATAACGTTGGTATCGACAGAACCTCATTATGATACAGTCGAAGACTGAAGAAAATTCACCGATGGAGTCGGCATCGGCCCTTTGATTCTTTATTCGCCGCTACTTCCATCACTGTCGGAGCACGTCCAATAAATCAGGCTGCCGGTCTCTCAGTTGACATTCACCGGGAATTATTTATACTATTCCATGTACTTTTTGCAAACTGAATCTTATTCTAGCCAATTATTGGCGGTTTCTTTGACCAACCTGCCGAATTCGTCGAAATGGATAAAATTCGTTAATATAATGCTAATATGATGCATAAATTTTAATAGGTTTTAAGGCCAATTCTCACATAGCAGCGCCGCAGCAGCGCGTCGCGTAGCCGCAAATGCGGCTCCATAAAGTTTTCATTATTTTAAATGGAACGGTTCCCACATAAGCAGAGCAGTGCGGCAGCAGCACAGCGCGTCGACATCTAACGCCTTCGAGAGCGTTGTATGCTGCTCTGTGCCGCGCCGCGCTGCCAAGTGGGTATTAGAAAGCAGCAAACACTGCTGAGGTTGATGTTATTTGGTTAATAAACTACAGAAAGCTAAATAAATAAAAAATTATTTTTATGAATGATCCTTAAGAAAACAACTAGATGGATTTGGAACAAATAACAACTCCTTTTATAGATTTCTGTAGAATAGGGAAAGATTCTATATTTGTTTATTGTTAATATTCTTAAGTAGATGTCGTTAATTTATTAGAATATTCGTTTGGTATTTCACATAGTCAGCATTTATTAGATATTTCCTTTTTTATGCAAGGGTGCTCTTTTATTTTTTATTGTTGGATATTGAGTAGTTTATTTTTAGTTTTTATTGAAAAATAAACCTAGTACATATATATCTACGTATAAAGGGTACATACAGGTACGTGATCTAACAATATCAAATCGAATGTTGATATTTTGATTTTGTCCTTTGTTTAGTTAGATATTTTTGGTAAAAACAGAAGATGGAAGGCAAAATCGAGTTGTGCACCCAACAGCTTCTTTTTTTTCTTTTTCTAATAACAATACAGCAAATACATAATCATCTCTAGACGAGGAGCTCGACATTTTAAAAATCGTTTGTTGTTTTAAATAGTCTAAACACTACTGGGACAAATGTTTCGCAACCGCTTCGCTCGTGATTCTGCTGCTGCTGCACTGCTTATGTGGGAATGCCTTCATGGTTTTTGCATCGCGGCGAAGTTGTGAAGCGCTGCTGCCGCGCTGCTGCGGCGCTGCTATGTGAGAATCGGCCTTTAGTCAGAAAGTCACAACAGCTTTGTGTCCCACATATTATAGAACATTTTATCGATGTACCTCAGTTTATCCACAAAAAATAACCTATTTTTAACTTAAATTTTTTACAGTTATAAAAAAAGTTTTCTACTATTATAGTTGTTAACTGGTAAAAAAATACAATTTTTAGTTTCAAAATTTCAATAGATTTTTTATTTCGGAAGTGTTAGTCGCTCTTAAGGAAATCGGTCGCTAGTTTTAGTTTTGGTATTTGTTAAAAAATGTTTTTAATAATTTTTGTTGCTTTGTCAGAGAGATTATTATTATTTATTAGATTGACATAAATGAATTAAGAGATATGTCATAAAAATGGAATTGTAAAAGTATAAATGAATTAAAAGATTATGGAGTTTGAATTTCTAATTAAATAAAATCAATAATAGGACGAATCAATCAGGGGAAATAACTAAACACAAAAATAAAGGGAGAGATCAGAGCAGGAAAGTGGAGGAGCAGAGACAGAAAGTAGAGCAACAGAAAAAAAAGATGAAAAGTGAGGCAGTGGACCTGCCACAGGAAAAGAAATGTATTTTTGTTTTGATATTTTTTTATTGTCTTAAGGGCAAAATCCACAACACTCTAGTCTTGACGCAAAGGGCCTTTATCCAAATCTAGTCCTTCATTTTCTTCCTTTTTTTGTGATATCTGATTTTATGTTTTGTTATTTACTTAGAAATTGAATAAAAATTGTTAAATTTACTAAATTTGTTCATTTCGCACTAGTGTGTGTTGTTCAGATCAATAGTTTTTTTAACTTTTCATTAAAAAAGACTAAATTTTGATTTATCTTAAATTTTCTTTTGAAACAAGTTTGTTTTAAACCATACAGTATAAATTAAGGGTTGTAAGTATTATCTTTATATATATATTTTTTTCGTTTACCAGGTAAAGTGTGTAGTTCTAAATTTCTTAATAATAATCTACCAGGTTACTTTACCTAAATTATATATATTTTTTTATCCTTCTTATCTTTCCCATCCATTGGATACAATTTTTTTTTTATTTAAATGGAACAAACCCTCGACACGCTCTCTACCAAATAACTGAGTGCCGTTCGCTTAAGTGAAACTTATCATGCTAAAACTATACTTTATCTATGGTAATAAAAAAATATCGTGGAAGACAGCAAACACAATCTTAATTCCCAAACCAGGAAAAGACCAGTACCAGACTCTCACAGAATCCTACAGACCCATATCACTTATTAACGTGCTCGGCAAACTCTTCGAGCTCCTGCTCAAAAAATGAATCTGGGATTACCTAGAACTAAACTCCACTATCCCACCATTTCAACATGGGTTCAGACCCTTCCACTCCACACAAAACCCCATAAATGAGCTGCACACATTCGCAGCAACCGCCCTCAACCAAGGCAAAGTTGCATCTGCAATATTTCTAGATGTTCAAAAAGTTTTTGATCAAGTCTGGCATGCCGGACTTATTCGAAAGTTACATGACATCGAACTTCCAATACAAATAATAAAACTCATCAACTCCTACCTTTCCGACCGAACAATTCGCGTCAAAGTAGGCCAATCTCTGTCCAACCCTTTTTCGCCACAATCAGGAGTTCCCCAAGGCTCCATACTTTCCCCCCTTCTCTATCTTATCTACACTCACGATGTCCCAAACATACAAAATATTCAACTTTATGCTGACGACACAGCTCTATACACATCCGCCAAAACTTCGGCTGCTCTAAACACCCAAACCCAACGTTTACTGAATAAGTATACAGACTGGTGCAGAAAATGGAGGGTATCAATCAATCCCCAAAAAACCCAAACCATAATCTTTCGCCACCCTTCCTACGGCCGTAGACCAAATCAATCTTTTGACGATGTCAACCTAACTCTCTGGGGTGAGAGACTCGTAGTAATGGACGAGATTGACTACTTGGGAGTGCGCTTTACGCGCACCCTCAACTGGGAATCCGAAATCAAACGCACCCTCGATCAAATGAGGAAACGAGCCTCTCTCCTTGGAGCGTTGTGTGGACGGATTGGAAGATGTCAACCAAACACTCTACTCCACACCTACAGAACATATATTCGACCTATAGTCGATTATAAGGCTGTACCATTTATTACCCTCACTCCCCAACAGACAAACCGCCTGGCCGCAACTGAGCGAAGAATTTTACGCAAATGCCAATACCTCCCCCCTTGGTACCCCTCACATCTCACCTACATTCACCACAATAGCAAGGATACTACACCCTTACCTTTTCGGTTACAGGAACTCCAACAGAGGTATGCCACCAGGACCCTGCAGGGCCCCAACACCCGGGCCCAGGATACTCTTCTGACCCCTTGGAACAGTGGTCACAGAGTCATCCAGAGGAAACCTCGAAGAAAACTTCCACTTCCCCAGCTGAGGCTACTCCAAGCAGCAGGAGAGCAACTTCCAGTAGAGCTCCAAGATCACTTAGAAGAGGTCCCACTAGCCCTACGCTAATAATCATAATATGTAATAAATAAAATATAAGCTAGGAACTTATTGTACAGAAAGTAGGCCGAGGTTTTCTGTGGTTTCCCTCGGCCCAAGTTCGACCTGTCTCAGTCTGGAAACAGACTGTTTGAGGAAGAACTTGCTAAATGGTCTTTCTTAAACAGGATAAAGTTGCCACAGACAACTCCTATAGTAAAAAGCAGGAAACATTATAATGTATCACTACCCTGAAAAGGACACTAAGTCCTATAGCAGGGTATAGGAAATTTAAATATTTCTATTTAATCTTAAGAAAACATGTAAACTTTATAAATAAACATTTTTAAATTTGAAAAAAAAATTTAATTATAAAATATAAGATTATAATTAACAACTGAATTATTTACATATTTCTGTAATCCAGAATTATATTGTGAAAAGAAGTATCTAAAGTAATTTATAAGAGAATATAAAATAGACCTAAAAAGGACTTATCCAGTTATTGCCGGCACTTAAAAATAAAATAAGGAATTACCGAAATACTTATACCTCCAATGCCATAAATTTGTCATAAATAATAATAAGCTTAAATAGTTGTAAAGATTTGTCAGCTGATATTAAGATAATTAGTATGCCTTATTCTATTTTATTGGATTATTTATAAACCTTCTTGCAGCTTTATGCTATAAACAATTCAGTTTTATTCAATTTATGACTTTAAGAGAATCAAGTTTTAGGAGTTCACCACAGGTATAACAAGAAAATAAAATGAAATATAAACAATATTTATTTTATGACAGTATTATTTATTGCTTATTTATTGCTTAATCCACTTAAAAGAGATTTATCTGGTATTATATCTTGTATCTTTAACTCAAGTTTAGGTAGGCGACACCTTGAAGACAATTTTGCATTTTATATTGTTCATAGAATTCTATTAAATAACATATAAATTTTCCTTAGAATATTATATACTGGTCAATAAAATTAAACCAATATGAATTTCTAAGAAGTATACACTTATTTAGGTAAGACATTAAATCCTAAAAATCATAAAGAAATAATAAATTTTGATCCTTCTTTTTCAGATTAAATACTTAAAAGACTAAAAACGCACTATTATTGAGTTCTGACTTATTGTTTATCGATATTACCAAAAACAGTAAGTATGCCACCAGGTACTCCGGAGAACATTTCCAATGTTATTTTTGTTTTCAGCAAGCCCAAAAATAACCGAGTACTGCATTTTGACCAATTTTATTATGATAGTACTGAAAACTCCCGGAGGCAATGTAAACAGAAGGTATCTTAGGCAACAAGTACTCCGTAGATCATTTTCAACGACACTTTCGTTTTTAGCTACCCCAAAAACCACTGAATTACAAAATTATTATTCTAACTCAAAAATATTGGTTATTCAGAAATAAAAACACTTTTGAGTCATACCAGAAATTACCAGAGAAAAGCAGAAAAATTAGCAGGTGCTTCTCAATCTATAATACGAAATATAAAGAAAATGGAAGATGAGGAAAAATCGTTTCCACCATGGACGTACCGGTAACTGTGGTAAGGAACTTCTTACAGCTCTTTGAACTAAGAGGGAAATTAGTCGTGAATAAAAATCGTGAAATGCCGCGAAAAGCTATAAAGTTAGATACTGCTGGTGTTACATTATTTGATAGAACCTTATCACAAAGGCCAAAAGAAATAAATTTCAACAATGCGTGCTAAACGAATGACATTTGCTAAAACGTATAAACATTTTTCAATTAAAAATCGATTTTTTAACCTTGACATCCAACTATTAATATTCTAAGCTTGTTTTTTGGACGAGTCATCTATCCAGATGCTTCAGGATAACTCCAAGACCCAAGAAAAATTTGACGAAAGTTGCGTTGTAGAAATAGATCCGTTATAATATGAAGACCAGTACATACCTACTAGTTTTGGAAACCCAATTCTTTACACAAATGAAAGAATGGTATTTAGATAGTACCTAACTGTATCTTTAGGCAGCACACTGCACCATGTCCTAAAGCCAAAGTCATAAAAATTTTAAACAAAAAATCCCTCTTGGATTGGCCAGATTTTAATCCGATAGAGAATGTTAAGGCAAGGCTAAAACAGAAATTTCTAAACAAAATATTGTTGCTAATAAAAAGAACTGATAGAAAATATTATTAAAGCATTGCATACAACACCTAAATTGCAAGAAGTTACTTATAAATGCCACAGGAGTATTGGTAACAAATCTTTCTTGATTACTAGAATTAGATTGTATGAACCTGGATTGAAGTTGATGTTTTGAAATATTCATGAACTGAATTTCTCTCTATTTGTCGATAATTATTGAGCAGACGTTGGAATCGAGACAATAGATTTGCCAGCAAATAATTTGGATCTAAATCTGATTCAGGAATGTTTTGGGTGTGCTACTTACACTTAGAATGCAATTTTTAGCATGGACCGTACTATCGGTATGTTATTAGAAATATAGGATTATGAAAAGCTTTGATCTTCAAACTTTTTTTGTTGGTAAACAAGTTTAATAAGCTTAAAAACATATGGCTCTTTATTGCCTACAATAATAAAATTTATTAAAAAGTTATAGCTGTGCGTTAATTTTGTTCTCCAGTATATATATCTGACTTTAAATATGATATATAATCCTTTCTATGTTCATAAATTACTACTCACAAAAAGTATTAAACTCTAAAGATTTGTATATGTAAACAAAATGTGTGCCCTGTCATTTTATTTTTGAACAGAATTTACTTGGAGTCGATCCAAAGTTAAAATCGGAGCCAAGCCAGTTTGTAATTGGTATAATTCTTCATGACAGGTCAAATTAACGGGACATTTTAGTTTACATCACTTTGATCTTAGGCG
Organism: Altica lythri; assembly: GCA_964028335.1. NCBI lineage: Eukaryota > Metazoa > Arthropoda > Insecta > Coleoptera > Chrysomelidae > Altica > Altica lythri. Next base: position 110,190 of record CAXIIO010001139.1, on the reverse strand, counting down.
TATAAATTATTTGAAAGTTTATAAGAATCATTTTCAATGACTTCAAGCTTTTATTGAATGTGATGATCGTATTGATTAATTGCGTTGTTCAAAATTTTTATAAAGTGTACAAATCGATAGTGACATTTCGGACAACTTGTTCATTAGTTTGGCTAGCATTCGTTAATTTGGTTGATAGAAAAATTAATTATGTAGTAACAACTATTTTCTGTGGTTTTGTTTAGCGATAAAATACTTTCTGTTGTCGCATTAATTCTAGCAGGCATCGAGAGAAGCAGAAATATAGTCACGTAGAATGACATAGAATTTTACGTTTAGTTGCCTATTTTGTAATATTTTATAGTATAGCTAATTTGTTGAATGGTTTTATTTACATCTTTATCTATATATATGATACGAATTTTCCTCGAGGGCACATTCTTTTGGTAACTTTCCGGGAGTGTGAATCGTCCTTAGGGAAATCGGTTGCTAGATTTAGTGTTGAGTTTTTATTTGTTGATTAGATTAGATTGCCATGAATTAATTAAGAGAAATGCAATTAAAATGAAATTGTAAAGATTTAGTTAAGAAGTTTAAAATGAAAATAAAAAGAAAAATAGATAACATGCAAATTTAATGAAAAGATATAAAAAAAAGACAGAATAGTAGCAAATACGAGTAAAAACCAGAGTTAGAAAGTAGAGAATCAGAAAGAAGTAGATATCAAATCGAGGAAAATTGATAAAAATACATCAGTGTTAGCCGTTACGAAGTCCACTGAGTAAGCTATTAAATAATGTACAAAAATAATCACGAAACGTCGTGGATTATCGGGGTTTGGTCCAATCGGGTCATCATCTTTGCAGAGTTTTCTGGTTGTTCATCAGTGAAGTTGTCCTTCTGAAGAAAAAGCTGTGCTTTTTGACGTTCGTGTCAGGATTGATTGTAATTTGAGATACTCTTGTAATACTTTGGACATATGAGCACCATAGACGGAGTGCTCAATATCTTCCTATGAAAAAAAGACTTCTAGTTATAACCGCGCTAGCGATGCCTTCTTGTGTATTGATTTGAAACTGTCTTACCACAGTACTATTGGTAAATTAGTATGTAAGTAATTAAAAATTTTTAACTGAAATAAGAAATATTTTGAATATAAAAAATCGGAATACCAACACACAATTGTGTGAGGAACTCAAAGATTTCTGATAAAAAGGAGGTTTCAAATACACTGTACAGCAAAATTAACCACTACTTCATTTTAAAAATACCTTTATATAATAAAATTGATTAAATTTCAATACAAGTACATAATTGTAACATAAATTATTTTGTCCTATTATTCGATAACATCCCCGCTCTACTCTTTGCTGCAGCTCCTCGAGGTTATTCATAGTAGGGGCATATACAAAAAATTTTAAGTGTTCCCAAAGAGAAAAGTCAAGGGGGTTTAAATTAGGTGATCTTGCAGGCCATGGTACAGGCCCGCCGCTTTCTATCCATCTTTCTGGAAAAGATCCGTCTTAATGCACTCTTACAGCAATTGAAAAATGGGTTGGAGCACCATCGTGCTGGAACCACATTTGGTTTCTTTCTATTAGAAACTTGATATATTATTTACATTATTAGTATGTTTAATTTTGACCCATTTTACTAAAAGGCCGCAGCTGCCAGCTGTCATCTAAAGGTTGAATTATATCAAAGTAAAACCTCAGGTTTTGACGGTAACGTAATTTTGGAAATGCACACAGAAATGGATTCAGTCGTGGACAAAGTATATGACTATTATACACTAAACTAAACTTCATCTTCGTGAATAATAGCTACCTTGATACACTCGTTGAATAGTGTAGGATTATTTTTTTAGTTGTAAAATTGCAGTGGTTTATTTAAAATTTTTCAAAATACCTATCCTGTATCTAATGCCTAATAGTATAATACAAATAGCAGTAATCTAGAAATAGTAAGTAAGAATTATGCTGTATTATACATAATTCATATGAGCCCTGTATCCTATCATAGTAGTAGGTAGTAGAAGGTGTTATGAAATTACATTAATAATAATAGTATATTACTTTACGAGTGGAGTAAATGGCATATTACAGCGAGTGTGTTTGGCCCATGAGCGAGCTTGCGAGCGAAGGGGCTAAAGAAACGAGCTAAATATGCAATTTGTTCCTCGAGTGAAGTACTATGCTTTACCCACCAATTACCAAATGGTTTTGTATAAAACTAAAAATAACAAAAATAATATTTAAATTGTGGCACAATTTGTCAAAAATATTCGATTTCGCAGACAGTTCTGTCTGAGAAATGTCAAATGTTAGCTTAATTTAATGAAATCTGTAGGTAACCAACATAATAATACAGGTTTCTATTTACTTACTCTACTAGTTTAGTAAATGAAACTCTAACACAACTACTCAATAATTTGACACTTACTGACAGAGTTATAGGTTAAAAAATACGCAATTTACTTATGAGTCGTGGGTAAAAAAAATTAACACGAGACTCATTAAAAGCAAAAAATTTAACACCACTGCGTGAAAACTCCAAATTACTAAATTACCAGACTACCTCTTGTTAATTAGTGACACAGGATGTCCAAACCGTACTACGTAAACGCAATCAGCAGTTTACTAAGGTTAGAAAGCGACCAAAAATATATGTACACTGATTAGGGATTAATTAATTACACAAGCAACGGGCAGCGACTGGAAGAGTACCGTGATAAGAGCGCTAATGAGATTAGCCAAACGGTCAGAGAAACAAGTGACTGCTTTAATTGATAGTTCAGTGGAAGTTGTGAAGATAGCCATGTACGAACGTGTGTTGCAGACCATTTTTACAAGCCAACCTATTTATATCATCTGATAATACGATACCTTTACCTCGGATGACATTAAATTGATTGCATTTAGATTAGCACTGCAATGTATTGGATAATCTTTTACAAACGTTTCAAGGAACTAGTGTTGTTTTTTTTATTTTAAAGTTACTTTCAGTTAATAAGAATTAAATAACTAATACCAAACAAAACAACAACAGAAAAAACAAAAAAAGTAAATTGTCCGTCAAAATTAGCGCATCAGTTAAAAATTTGACTACCAACATCTTTCCAACCACTGGTAGGATTTCAATGCAAAGAGGATTGAAAATATTTAAATCCACATATTATACAGGGTGCTTATACAGTTTTAATTGAGGAAAAATCCAAGATATATTGATTAAAAAAAACAAAGTGCTCAGAAGATATGAGGCTATAACACTCTGTAGTTCTTATAAGCCTTCACCATCTGATATTGTCCACAGAATACGATAAACTATGAAGAAAAAACATGACGCTGTTTAAACGCCCTGTACAATATGTGGATTTAATTTTTTTGCATTCTCCTCGCAGTATGTTATTCACCAATAACAGAGCTACAATTAAAAAAACATTGAAATTAAAAATGAGCCACTAGCTTCCAAGTTGAAAAGGTGTGACAGAATATACAGAAGTACCTACTAAATCTAGAGACACAAAGAAACAGAGAATATGAAGAAGAAAGTTACTCGTATTCGGATATGAAAGTTTGTTAAGCGAAGTATATATTTTTATCATTTTTTATTGCTTTCTTATTAAAATGAACTCGTTTGATCCTACTTCCGCAAGAAATCAACCAGCATGCTCTCAGTTTGCTGTTCCCCTTCACAGGTTGGTGTGTGCTTTCACTTGATTGGTATTAAGTTTCATTTTTCCTGTTTTACACCTTTCGTCTCTAGTTTGCAATGTTCATCTGTGTAATATCTTTTCCACCTGATCTTTTCATCTACACTTCGGTCTTCCTCTTGGTCTCGCGCATAATATCTTTCTTGATCTCGTCTTTCCATCTACACTTCGGTCTTCTTCTGTGTCTCACTTGTATTGGTTTCCACCCTAGCAATTTCTTTATTGTTTCGTTTTCTCCTTTTCTTAGTACGTAACCAAACCATTCCAGCCTTTGCGCTTTAATATGCAGTCTCTGTTCATCTGAACTCTTATCTCGTTGTTAAATAATCGTCTTAATTCTCTTTCTTATTTTCGTTGAACCCAAGGTTCTTGAAAAAACTTTTCTTTCTAGTATTTCTAGTTTGGTTTTACATTTGTTAGTCAGGCACATTGTTTCTGATGCATAGGTTATTACTGGTCTAATTGTTGCTTTAAATATTTTGATTTTAATTTTTTGCCGATTCTTTTGTCTCCGAGAATCTTTTGACATTTTGCCACGAACTTGCGTTAATTCTTCCACCTCTTTCTTGTACTTTTTATATCAGGGATTTTAACGCATGTTCTAAGCTTTTTTTACCAATTGTCGCTAGTGACAGATCGTCTGTATATCCTATTTCGAGTTTATAACTATGATTGCTGTCTAAAAGAAAAAGCCCAAAACAATGAGCAAACATTTTGATATTATTTTTTAGTTTATTGAAAAAAAATTGAGCATACAAAATAAGAAAATAAAACATTTTTTACATGTGCAATTATGGTATGTAATACTCATTTGTATTAAACTAAAGAAATCCCTATTTTTATTTAATTAAGAGCCAAATCTATTACGTTTTATAAGCTATGTATTTATACGGATTAGCCCATAAAAGATCATTATGTAGTAAAAACGAGGAATTTAACTAAACTTGTCGTTAATTTAATTAGTGAAATATTATTATATTTAATGTAATATAATATTTGAAAAAAAATTAACATATGTTCAATATCGTGTCTAGTTGAATTATCATATCCATTCAAATATTCCATTATTCTTAACGACTAGTAATTTACAACCATTTTTTATAAATAACGAACTAGAAGATTAAGTAACAATCTAAAAATAAAATCGAATAAGCCTACCCATGTAGTTTAATCAATAATCTTTGAAATGTTCCCAGCCCTTTAACACTCAGTTATAGTTACTCATTATTTATCCCTTGAAAATAAATTTTAAACCGCCCGTGCTTATCTGATGTTAAGTATCACTCATTTCTTGTTTGCCCAATGGTGCCAACTTGGCCAGATGAAACGCCATCACCACGCCTTATAATTACGACTTTCCGACTAAATGAGCTTGCTGTCAGCTAGCACCTTCATTTGTCTTAGAGGAAAGTCGTGGCAGGCGCGATTCTTATCATTAATGATGATCTATTCCCATCTCACTCACACTTACACGGCTTAGTAGCAGGTACATGACCATCAACATAAGTACTTGTCATTTTGGGTTCATAAAAATAACTCAACTTCTACGGTGCTAATCCTTCGGTTTAAAGAAAGTTACCTGCTGGTAATAACTCAGATGTGTCCACATCAACTTGTCATCTTGATAGGCGAAAGCTTCTTGTTTCTTGATGTGTCTCATTTTTCAGATTTATTTTAATGTTACTCTCAAAAATATTTTCTCCACTCCTTCGTAATATAATACAAATTCTTAAAAAAATTTAAAGCAATTTAATATGTCACATAATTTACCTTAATGAACACCTCTAGATTTTTGTCTTGGCATTTCCAACACCATGTGGGTAGCTAGTGTATGCATGTTTTTATTAAATATATTAATTCATCAACCGTTAGAATATGGTAACATCAAGAATTATAATACTTCCATAAAGTGTACCTGATATGGCATTTTTTTAAGAATCTTTTTAAAAGTTACAGGAGTCAGTGGTTCGAATACAAAAAGGGACTTTTTTGAATAATATAAGTAAAAAACACTCACTTTGAAGGTAGTAAAGCTTATAACAGTGTTACTTAGGTAGAAGATCACATCATAACAATTTTTTATAGTGGCTTTACAATTGATGAGGTTCTGTTCTAAACCGTTCAGTAATGTATTAAAATGTTCATAATGGGTAATAGTAAGACACGTTTTATTTTGTATTCTAATTCGCAAACTGTTAGTAATGTTTATCCAAACGAAATTGAAATATGCCAATCATTTTTACGATTTTACCAGGGCAACTTCAAAACAACGTCATATTTAAACGAACCTAGTAAAATTCCTATTTAATTTTGCTTACTAACATGAGCAGTTACCACGTAAGTTTTTGAGCACCTCCATCTAAACACTCGCAAGTTTCTGTACACCAATCAGCGTACGCACTAGTTGACCAGCTAGTTAATATTACTCGATAGGATCTGTATTCAAAACCTATTTATTTGCACAGATGTTTTGCTCTTAGAAAAAACTTGAGCGGGAGAGAACTAGTTATACCTACAGCAATCGTTGAAAGGTTAAATTAACAGTGGTGTGTTTATCAGTTCATTTAATGTTTAGATAAATTTTATTATATCTGAGTAAATATTTCTGTGTTTGTGTTAATTTTCATGGCATTCTAGAGGTATTTTATAGACTTATTCAGATTAGTTAAAAATCGGTAACAACGACTGGGTGTACGAATGATAAAACAATAAATTAAAGGAATATTATGATTAATGTGTCGCACGCCCATGGACAGATATTCTTTGTAGTTTTAAGTGCCGCTAGTCGACGTCTATTCAAGTTGTATTGAAAAAACTAACACCAATATTATATTTGGTAAACCAGTGTTATCAGTGACGGTGTTAGGGGGTGGCGAACCGAGACTTAAAATTTAAATGAGAAACATATGCAGAGGTAAGGTAAAAAAATATTACCGAATAGTAAAAAACCGGAATCTAAAGCAGACAGTGTTTATCGAGAGACAAAAATGCGAAAAATAAAATTTTTCAATGTGCTGTAAATAGCATTTTTTTACAAGGAGAGAAAAGTAGATGAAAAATCCGTTTACACTGTTTATTTTGCCCTGTTTTTTAAAACAATTACAAAAATCGGAAAACAAATTATTTGCTACTGAAATTGTTCTATTTTATTTAGGAGAAAAATAGTTAAAATAAAAATTAAAGATTTTATTTAAAAAGTTTTTCAATATAAAGGTTATTTAAATCCATAAACAATTAACCGAGATAATTGAAAAAAAACATAAATATAGAAATTCGTTCCGGTTCGCCGGGTGTCGTGTGAATGAGTGTCACCGTCACGATTACCGTTTCTTATTTAAAACCGAACCGGACATGCCGTCTGAACGGGCTGTTACTTCTAATGCAATAATTTGGAAATATTTCACAGCATATATAAAATTCTAATTATTTCTCTTAAAATATAGCAGTTTTATCATGTTACCTCATGCGAACGTCAGCGAACACGAGTGTAACCTAAATACTTTCGCGGGAATTTTCTCGGTTTTTTGTTCGCGCTGTGCTTCGTTCTCCGATCGGAGTTGGTTTTTTATCCGCGATAAAGGATACAGGATACTCGTGTGTCTACCCGAACGCCTTTTTGAAAACATGAATCGTTGCGCAAATCATGCGCGAAAACAACAAGAGTCTATACAACTACAAAAAATTGTATGTTGTACGGTTGTACATAATATATAAGCACAATAATTTCCCTATAATTTAACCTTTTAGTAAAATTTCACTGGTATTATTTGTAACATGCGGTGTTTAAGGTGCTGGTTTTGTGCGTTATCTTTTATCATATGAAGTACTAAAGAGAATATATTAAAAGCTCTGTAGGTTGAAAATAAGAAAGAAAAATAAAGAAACAAGAAAATAATTTCTTTTCAAAGGCGCTATGCTTCGTTCTCCGATGGGAGTTGATTTTTTATCCACGATAAAGGATACTAGTAGTTACTCGAACGCCATTGTAAATTTTAAAAATATGGATCGTTGCGCAAATTATGCGCGAAAACAACCAGAGTCTATACAACCACAAAAAATAGTAGGTTGTACGGTTGTAAGCACAATAATTTCCCATTAATTTAACCTTTTAGTCAAATTTCGCAGATATTATTTGTAACATGCGATGTTTAAGAATTATGTACGGTGCTGGTTTTGTGCGTTATCTTTTATCATATGAAGTAGGTACTTAAGAGGATTATTGTATTGAAAGCTCAGTAGGTTGAAGATGAGAAAGAAAAATAAAGAAACAAGAAAATAATTTGTTTTCAAAGCACCGTCTTGATGGTATCGAAAGTAGTAAGCATGAAGGCAACTGCATTATCTCGAATCAAGTCGGTGAAAGTCAAAAGAAGACATTACATCAACGAAAGGGGTCAACTCAAGCTGAAACAACATCCTGATGTGAACAACGCGCCGCTATATCAAAAGCACAGATCTAGAATTGGTTCGCAGTTAACAGAGGGTGTGGAACATTGATAAATGGATCTATAAATCATCGAGGACTCCTCCCTGGAGTTGAGTGGGCAAATATCTATAACAGTTATAATTTAAAAGATCGTTTATCAAGATATTTATTGCAATCATAAAGCTTCTACTGCTAAAATATATAGTGACAGCACTTTATAACGATATTTGACGTTGGCAACTGCTGGGTAATTCACAGGGGCGCACTAATATAACAATAGCTTATTTTCAAAGGGTATGAAAGGGTGTATATTTTCACACTAAAAAACAGATTTGTTGAATTTGGAATAAGTTTACCATTGTTTTTTATTGATATGTATTTAGGATAAATGACGTGGAGACGATTTTAATGATCCTTCTACTTAATGTGCAAAAATAAAAAAGTGTAAGCGTTCCTAAGTGTGCACGTAGGAAGTTATACATCTTTAAAATAAAAAAACCAATCACAAAGGATGATCTAATGCCTAGAAAGCCAAAGTTCGAATGTCTCATGTTACGTGTCTAATGTCCAAATATATATATATTTTTTTCTTTTGTTGAAGTAAAACTCCTTTAGTCGCGACTAGGGGTAACTCAGAAATTCTAACGGACGTGACGTCATTCTAATGTACCGCGTACCGGAAACAAAACCTGATACAAAATACCTAACACGATTCCGCCTACTATATTAAATAATTTTTTTTTTTTAGTTATTGTAATCTGATCATCAGTGCGATCAATGAACAATTTTATTCTAGCCAAAATTACTATATGAATGTCTTAAAATTAAGGGTCTTACTCAATAGAAGTTCCTTAGATTGTACTACAAATACTATTAATACTAAAACTATCTTGTTAGATTCCGCACTTTGCTCTGCTTTTACACTAGTCACTTAAACAACTAACTCAAAAGGTTTCGTCCTCTTGAGTCTTCTCTTTATGTTGGTGTTATCAAGGAGCTGGATTGCCTCGATGTTTACATGATTCAAGAGCCGATTTTCATGACTCTTGGTAAATTTGGTGGTTGTTTCTCTGACTGTGTCCATCTCCAGGTCCCGGTGAAGGTCACTATTTCGAATATACCATGGCGCATCGACGATGTTCCTTAGCACTTTGTTCTGGAATCTCTGGATGATTTGGATGTTGCTTTCGCTGGCACATCCCCATAGCTGTATCCCGTAGGTCCAAACTGGTTTCAGGATTTGTTTGTAGATGAGTAATTTATTATATATTGACAGAGTGGATTTTCTTCCTAATAACCAATACATTTTCTTATATTTAATACCGAGTTCTTCTCGTTTCTTTTTGATGTGAGCTTTCCAGCGCAGCTTCGCATCTAATGTCAGACCAAGATATTTTGATGTATTAGCATATGGTATCTGTTCGTCTTCCATTCTGATTGGTACATATTGCTCCTTTTTGTTTGTAAAATTCACATGTACTGATTTATTTTTGTTTAGGATTATTCTCCATTTTTTGGTCCAAATATTAATTTGATTGATTGATGTTTGCAGTTTGTTTGCCGCGTCTTCATGACTCTCTCCTACAGCAAGAATGGCTGTATCATCAGCAAATGTGGCAATGGTATCGTTTTCTAATTGGGGGATGTCACTAGTATAGAAGAGGTAAAGGACTGGACCAAGCATAATCCCTTGTGGCACTCCTGCGTTGATTTCTTTCAGGTCTGAGTAAGCATCTTCTTGCTTTACTCTGAAGGCTCGATCTGATATATATGAGTCTAGTAAACTTGCGTATTGACTGGGTAAGAGTTTATACATTTTGTATTTGAGTCTTTCATGCCAAACTTTGTCAAATGCCTGTGCAACGTCTAAGAAGACAGACGAACAGACCTTTTTTCCTTCTAGTGATTTTTCTATCACATTAGTTATCCTATGTATTTGATCGATGGTGGAGTGGCTTTCTCTGAAGCCAAACTGGTGGGAAGGTATTAATTTTCTTTCTTCAAGTATAGGGCTTAGTCTTTTCAGTAGTATTTTCTTAAATAGCTTTGATATCACTGGTAGTAGTGATATTGGCCTATATGAAGATACTACATTTGGTGGTTTCCCTGGTTTGGGTATCATTATTACCTCAGCTATCTTCCATAAGGATGGTACATGCTTTAGTCTAAAAGCTGCGTTGATAATGTGTGTTAGTTTAACTATTGCTTTCTTTGGTAGATGATTTAGTATTTCCCCTGTAATTAGGTCGAATCCAGGGGCTTTCTTCGGGTTGATATTTTCTTTGATCATTTTGGTTATTTCCTTCGGAGTGGTAAAGACTGTTTCTAGGTTATCTTGATTTTGCATCATTTGTTCGAGCTGTTGTTCACCTTCATTGGCTGTAAATGTATTTGCTAGATGCTGTGCGAATCTATTAGCTTTCTGCTGATTATTTCTAGCCCAGCTACCATCTTCATTTTTGATTGGTGGGTTTTGAATAATTGGTCTTTTTAATCTTTTAGTCGCCTTCCATAGTGAGTAGTCCGTAGATTTGTCAATTGTCAATTCACTTAGGTACACGCTTATGGCATTATTTTTGATATTCTGGATATCCCTTTTCAATTGTTGGCTTGCATTGTTCACCCTAGTTTTGTCTTGTGGAGCTCTAGTTTGATGCCATCTGCGTCTCAGTTTGCGTTTTTCCCGAATTTGTTCTCTTATTTCCTTTGGGTAATTATTACCCTTTGTTCTTATAATCAGATTAGGGGTATTAATAAAATTAAATCTGTAATTGTATGAATGGACGGCTTGTCAACCAAAATACATTGGTGGTAAATAGTTTAAATTTGTGTATAAAGTGTTTGTTTTAAATATGAATAAACAAAGTGGATTTATTAATGAAGAAAGTGATGAAAAAATATTGAATGAAAATGAGTGAGTAGGTACTCTATATGCATAAATTTTATTTTTGGTGTGTAATTACACTATTTATACCTAATTATTTATACCTATTATTTATACCTAGCTATTTTCGTTTTATAGACTTAAAGAGCTAAAAAGAAAAAGAAATTGTGAACGTCAAAAGGCATATTATAAGTGCCAGAAAGATTTGAAGAAAAATGAAAATGAAAAAAAGACGAGACAGTGACATTCATTATGATTTGATTAAGTAAGATTATATACATACATACATATTATGATAGTAAATAATTGTTTATAGGGAAGCTTTACGTTTAGTAAAGAAGCATGTTGCACGTTTTTGTTCATAAAATAATAATATTCGAAATGTTTTAACACTTGCTTATACTTATTTTAGGTTTGGTTAGGTAGCCATAAAGGCTATAAAACCACTAGTCAGGATGGCTGACCTTTTACCAGCAATAACCGATCCTTCGTAGAACTGAAGAAAACAAACTCAACTCAGGATTTGAAATTTTATGGAATATGCTATAAAATGCTACAAAATGAAATGGTTATCTAACTATCGAAGGCTCTTGTGTTGTGTTGTATTACAGTAAGGTAGATACAGCTACAAAATCACACATTCTACACGTAATGTGTGTATATTTTCAATATTGTTTACCTATTATTGAAACAAAACTTCTTTAGGCGCGACTAGGGGTAACTCTAACGTTAGATTCTAACGGAAGATTCTGATGGAAGTAACGGTGTGATTTCAGCTATGGGAGCTTAAATTTTCAAAATTTATTTATGAAATTTTCAAACGGTTTCAAATACATTAATGGTATTTAGAGAGTAAAATCTATGTTTCACATTTTAGTTATCATAAACCTATTATTTCATATATAAAAAATAATGATAACTTTCAAATTCCTATTTCTTATGAATAATATAAATATAACATCTCATTTTTTGTAAAGTAGGTATATAGACATATACAATAAATATAATTGAATTGTAATTAAATATTTATTTTTCGATACATACCTCAAAAACTTTTACTTCAATCGCGCGTAAAGATTTTTTTATAAGATGCATATATTTCTGGAAAATAGTTCGACCAGTGTCCATTTGCCATCTTGCCTATGATAAATTACCAATATATCGAAAATCGGTAAACTTCACTCTGTTTATGTTTACAATTTTGAATTTTATTATCATACTACTTACGGTTAGAATTTGGTATTTCGGATTTTCCGTGCTTATAATAAGTGAATAAAAAATAACTAAATACATGATGGGTTTATAAATACTTAATTTATAATATCGAATCTATAAAACTAATGTTTATATTATTAGAGGAAAGTGCAACTCTGTAAAAAAATAATATATCGGACGTGTTTTCTGCCTGACAGACATTATTTCACAACAAACAACAACTGCTGCTTTTTTCAGAATCCGTCAATATGTCCTATTAATTAATGTCTATCGCTGACACATCTAAATGTTCGACATAAATCTGCTGAGCCAATAAGTGTAAAGTTGCCGCGATAACCATTGAAATATATGTTACAAGCTTTTTCATATGCGTTAATTCCACTGATTTGCATATCCATGGCGTGAGTTGTGCAAAAGCGACGGTCAAAGATTAGCCACTTATCTGACGTTTACACTTAACTACCAATACGTTATTATTATTTATAGTCACGTTTTCTACTCTGTCATAATGCTTATCTCAGGAAATATTTATTTTATTATGTTTGGGTTAAACTAAACGGTCCATTAAGTAAATATGGAGGAGGATGTTTCTCCTTAACAAACAGTAAGCATCAAGTTATTTTTGTTACAAAAATATAAACAAAAGTCGTTAAGGTATTGTTATTAGTTGCTTGAATATAACCGTTCTATCCACTTCATATATGTAGTAATGAGTAGGTCATCAAGAATCTGGTTTATAAACTATTTGTAAATTAAGGAATTATTGAATAAATGTTATATTTGACAGAAAATTAACCTGTAATCTCTTTCTTTACTCAACAGTATCTTTAAGGTAGAAACATACTGCTATCACTTCACGTGAGTTCAACTGACCTTACGCAGACTCACGTCAAGACCAAAAAGTGTGCAATGTTGTTTTGCATGGTTCGTTATTAACAAGAATCACACTAAAGACACCTCATATATATATATATCACGTTACGTCACAGGCCTCAAGTGTGATTTCCCATTGTTGTTTCCTGCGCTTGCATATATTTTGTCTCCGTGAACTCATAAATTTTAGGAGCTTTCATCTGATAAAAAAAAAAAACTAATACAACCCGTTTGGGAAGTGATATATAATCAAAAATCAAGTGAATATAGCGATCAACATATATTTGCCAAGTTTGGGAGAAAATTGAAAGAAAACTTTATTTAACAGTGACATATTTATATTAAAAATTCTTTATTGTGTTATTCATTATTGTTTTAGATAAAAATTTCTTCATAAAGGGTTCAAATTTAACAATAATTGTTCCCATCCCGAAGAACTAATTGAGTTATCAAATTCATTCGCACTCGAAAAACAAACATGCACTAAAAACCAAGGCAATACTCACGAAAATTCCGTTTGACGTGATAGTAGTGTGTTTCTAAGCGTTACATGACCATAAATATGCCTGCATATGAGCTCACGTGACGTGATAGTAGTCTGTTTGCAACTTTAACCACAGGGTACGTAATGAATACAGATAACAGAAATTCGGTCAGAGAGTCTTACATTTGATTGCTATATTCTGGTTGGATCTAATATTCAAAATTAATTATTTTAATCTTTCTGAAATAAACAAGACTATATAGACAAAAATAAAGATTATGGATTCGAGAAACTTTTATCAAAACGCAGCGTAAGCATGTTGCATGAATGTATTATATGGTTGTTATTTTTCAGTTTGAAAGTTTATGTTTATAATGTAGAATACACACATATTTTCATTTGTGCATTTTTATCATCTTCTAATTCCAACATATCATCGTCAGGATAAGGTAATAGATCTCTGGGAAATCCACATTAAGTTGTTTCTGGTCAGAATATTGTTAAATAAAGTCTGGTTTATCCTAGTTTAATAGTCGGATAAGAATCAATATATCTGCGGCACGCAGCTCTCCTTAATTAAATCATCTATGTGCTCTGCTTTGACACTACATATTTGTAATTTGAGTGTGACTTTGATCTTTCGATTTATTTTTTTATTGTTGGATAGAAATGTATGATACTCTATAATTTGTTAATTGAATCAACGTATACTTTCAGTAATGAGTTACTTGCATTCAGTGTAATTATACGAGGGATGGCTATTAAATAACGGGACTGGTTACGAAAAAGGGTTTTATTTTGAAAATTTTTTTACATTCGAATGTTCCCCTTTAATATACTCCCTTTTCCTCGCCACACACCCTTCCATACGTTTTTTCCACTGATCAAAGCAGTGCTGGAAGTCTTCTTTGGTGAGGACCTTTAGGAGCTCTGCGGTTTTCTGCCTTACCGCCTTCCATCGACTCAAATCAGGTCCCTTTTAAAGTAGGTTTTATCTTTAAAAACAAAATAAAGTCGCACGGTGCCAAATCTAGCGAGTACAGCGCCTGTTCGAGCACTGGAGTGCGTTTATTAGCCAAATAGTGCTTCACAGATAATTTTTTTTAACTATTTCTTTATTGGTCTTTACAGCCTCGAAAATTATCCGGACGCTCATTCGACGATCTACACACACAATTTGGTTGATTTTGGTCACTGTTTCCGGAGTTAAAACAACGACAGCATGACCTTGGCACTTGTCACCTTCAGTGCTCTCTCGGCTCTTATTGAAGCGCTGGTACCACTTAAAATCACGCACACGAGTTAAAGAATTGCCCCCATGGGCCTCTTGGAACAATTTATAGCACTCAGTTAGTTTTTTTTATTTAAAGAAAAATTTGAGATTGATACGTTGCTCCTGTTTTTCGTCACACAGGATTTCCCACACAAGAAAAAAACACGTTCGTTTCAAACCGCTACTGCACTAATAGTATCATAGTAACTAAAACGTGGTTTGATACGTGCATACCTAAGACTTCTAGATACCCAACGCATTACTCGTTTTTCCCTCAATCTTCTAGGACGCCCTCTAGTCGCGCAGACTCTTTATTTAATAGCCAGACCTCGTATTATTGAAATTAAATATTTGTGGTTCCTTTACCAACGACAGCTAAAAAATTACGACTTCCTAGAAAATATTTATTTTTTATCAATTTTTATGAAATGGCAATTATTTTTGACAATTAACACTTTTTATATCTACTCAACAACGATCAAACATCTAGTAGGTATATAGTCCTCTACATATATTTAATGAACTTTGTACACCGTTATCAATTGTTGTCCGTAAATATTTTTGTTTCTGAAAATGAATTTTCCCGCGTTAAATTAAACAATAGAAATCAAAGTGCTTTGTTTTAGAATCTCAGATATGTGAAATTAAATTGCACTCATTGAGTCAAGGTAATAAAATGGTATTGCACAGGCAACACGTATCGGCAATGAGATTCAGCGATACTCGGAAGCCAAGACATAACGATTAGTGTAAAGCTGAACAAGTAGCATTGACCGTGTCAACATGGCTACTTGTCTTTATTGGCGGCTAACTATATAGATACGACCACATCCGATGCCATTATGGAGTCAATTAAGGAATATTGGTGTACTAGTGGCACTATAAATTCCAAAGCTTTGCGAAGATTACATTCAGATAAACACAATCGGCTCAGTGAACGTTACTGGGAAGTTTTTGTGTCATGATATTGGATTTTAAATTAGACTATTTTCATTTAGTATAAATTTTATATATTATATTAAATGCGATACCAAAAATAAACTCCTACAGATTTTTGAACCTTTTATGCATAAGCACCACCCGTTTGAATCGAAAGCTTCAATTATGTGTATCGTATTCTTAAAGCGCCTGTTAAAATTTTCTGTTTTTTAAAAACAAGTATGTAGTTGAAATTATATTGTCAACGGAATTGTATTATTGACTCATCAAGTATAGCCAGAATATTCCATAGAGATCTAGAAAATTTTAGTATGTTTGATAACTTTCTAGACAACTGAAAAACCGAGACCTATGACGGGAAGTTTTAGTTTTGTTTTGTCAGTAATTATCAAGTTGACGTGCCGAGAACGAGAACGAAGTCACCAGTGCTAGCTTAATTTCGCTTGTTTAGTTTCTGTGTTGTTACTATTTGTTTGAATAGATTGTTCAACCCACACTAGTGTTACCGTTGGGAAGAATTTCAGTCAATATTTTAGATCCACTACCAGAAACTGACGATTGAAATGAATACACCTTCGTCACAATGGATTACTTTACAAAAGGGGTCAGAGCTTATGAAGTTTCTAATCAGGCAGCCGTCACCTTAGCCTACATCTTGGTAAGTCTATAAGAAACTAGAAATTCGTAAGACCACAACCACTACAGTTCATCCTCAATCAGATGGAATGATTAAAATATTAAATCAAACATTGGTCAACTATTTATTAAAGATTGTCTGAACATCAACGAGATTGGCACGAACACATTCCATTATTTCCAATGGTATACCTACTGATCAGCTGTCCACGAATCTACAGGAAAAACATCCTTTAAAGTGCTATTTGGTAGGAAGATGACTCCGTTATGTGATTTGGTGTTTGGATCCGGACCCGGTGAAGATGTGTCTGGTAAAGATTACGTATCCAATCTATAAAAGAAGATGATAAACGTTCATGAGCGGGTTTTGTAAAAATCTACAGTACTAACAAGTCCAAACAAAGAAACCTACTACAGAGAAGGTGAACTCGTCTGGTTGTATAACTTTTGAAGAAAACGGGTTCTGTATCTGGAGCTTGAGAGGATCCGTACCGATTCACCGAGCTATAAAACAACTAAAAAGAATATACTGGGTGAGGAAAAAGTATGGAAACCTCGTTGTTACTCAAAAACCATGGGTCACAGAAAAAAAAACTTGCAAGATATAAAATATATGGTATTTCCTGGCTATCAGATGGTTAACATGGATTTGACGATGAACATGACCATCATGGTGAGGCGATGGTCAGGTCAATTTTTTTAAATAGAACCATGTATTTTTGACAACAGGAATCAAAAGATCGTGAAATTGACCTTGACAACTTTTAAAAATTTTACCATGGTCAAGGTCAAAAATTCCTAGACCATCGTAATAACTCGAATTGTATAAGTCACAAATCTGATGATGATGATGAATGACGGTCACGGTCTTGGTCAAATTCAGAATTACCATCTGATAGCCAGGAAAAATCATAATTTGTATATATATCTTGCAAGTTTTTTTCTGTATGCGCCATATAGATAAACTCTAACTTCTTACTTAGCCAAATTAGTTTGAAACATGAGTTGAAGATGCGCACTAGAACAAACATAATTTTTTTTTCATAAGTGTTTCGTGTTTCGTGCATTCAGTATTCCCAAATCACTAAGTTTATTTTACTTTATTTTATTTATTAATAATGTATTCGAAAATCAAGCATAATACTATAGGATTAACAACCTTGTGAAAGTCACTGCAAATCTCGACGGTTTAATTTGGTTTGACCAATTTGTGGAACATGTGTAGTAATTTATTTTACAAAACTTTTTTCTCAAACGGACCCTACAATTGCCCAAGAAAGTCTAAGAAAGAGCAAGAATATGAGAGTGGATATTTCCTAATGTTGTTTCCGGCTGAACAGGATTATCCAATTGATCTGTTTTTATCTCAAGTGTTCCATATCAAGCTGTCAATGTATAGACAGGACAATTAAATTAGCGAGGATCTTACTCTTAATAGGTTAAAGTTCTTAAAAATACGTCTCACAAAGGAAATGGAATAGACTATACCCAGTGTTTTTAGCTTAGTAATTTTTTAACTATTGGTACAGTTTGATATATGTTATAGCTCATTTTAGTTTATTTTTGTACATATTTCCAGTCCACAACTGCTCGTTTGTGCTTTTCTTTCTTTAAGCGTAACCGTGATGTGTCTTCTTTCGTTTTGTTCTGATGTAGCTATTACTTGGTTTTGAGAATCACTCTATGCAATGCAAATATTTGTAGGTAACAATTTAATTCGTTTGTTGGCTGAGAATTTATGTTTTTAGTCGAAAGTATAACTTTGCATGCGCAACTACTTCAGAGAGTGTAACGAAGATAAATTAATAAGTGGAATCCTTCCAGCATCGATTACGTAATTGGAAAGTTGGCAGTCTCAAAGATAACTTGATTATGAACGAGCGTGTGATATATAGAGCGTTCCATTAAATCTGTTATCAGAGGCTTAATCGGTAATGCGGGTTGTCGTGTACAGCATTAACGTCAAGCTTGATTTGCAGGGTTGTCAGCGGTCCACAGATGAACTGCAGCGTATCGTCGACGGTCGGACTCTGTCGGAGGATCATTAAATTACATCATCAAGCTACTTGACAAATAATATTAGTGTCAAAATGTCTGTCGGCTCGTTAATTAGGCGAATATTCATTTAGCTATTTTGGATTTAACGAGTTTAATGATTTTCACTTATTTTACCAACATTTCTGACAAAATATGATATATAACCAGTGTATACAAAAATGTATGGTAATATTAATGATGATATACATACAATTACAGAGGCGTTAAAAAATATATAAAAATCCACATCCACCAACAGGAGATCTGTAGTAATATTATGAATTTTGAAAGTATTTAATTAATTTGCGGACCTAAATTGTATTCAAATATAAATATTGTCAAGTCGTCTTTAGTACAGTTTGACAGCCACTCGTGTATTACTTCTAAACGTGCGCCTTGCTTTCCAATTATTTCAATTTCAAGTATAAGTATTAAGGTTTTTTAATTCTTACAATTTGCTTATTCACAGATAACTTTTAACTGAATCAGAAATTATCTTCAACTATCTGTACTTAAGTATCAATGAAAACTGGTAACTGTAGAATTGCAATTTAAGCATTAGACAATATGCAGTGTTGTAGTATTCCTCTGTCTCTGTCTTTTTATCTAAGTGCGTTATATAAGAAGTAGGTACCTACTACAAAACTGCAAATACTCCAAGCTATGTTCTTCTGTGAAACCTGCTTATATGTTTGCTTTTAGTTATGTAAGTATAAAAATAACATATAAATGTAACTAATGTTCTTCTTCCACCTAATCTAGTAATAAAGTTAAAAATGATATTGGGTTTATAAAGCTCAATTTATAAAAGTTATATGTGTAAAGGTGTATTTACATGTAGTCAGTCTATTTCCCTTGCATTATTATCGCTCGGTGTCGCTCGCATAGTTGAGCGAGTGGGAGCGAGCGCCAACGTGTGTAGAGTTTTTTTGGTTTCTGTTTGTGTGCACAAATCAAAGGCGCTCGTCTGCGCTACGGATGAGCATCTATAGAAAAACATCGATAGTTACCATCGAATAAAAATCGGTGCCGAGCTATTGATAGTAATAAACCATCGAGTCCAAACATCGATTTTTGAGTAGTCAATATTCACAAACAACATTGTAACTGTCACTGTCTCATTTAAGAATGTGCTTTTATATAGGTGACAAAAGACACTGATATGTATCACGCAAGAAAAATATTTAATAATTTAAGTGAAGTAAAAGATATAAAAAACAAGAAACAACACTAAAAAAACTATCATAAGTAGGAATCTCACTACCACAGCTTCTCAGGAACTGAACTTAAAAAAAAGTAGCTTCGAAACTAATTTATCATCTAGCTATATGTGGCAACTAATAAACACAAATTCATCCATAATTTTCGGATAAGTAGCATTCATGTCCTTCCAGAATGAGATAATAGGATGCTGCTGGATTTTTTCTGCAGGGGCAGACAAATACAAGGACAGTTCAGGATGTAAATTTGTGTCAAACTTTATCTATATATTTATCCAGTCTTTTTAAATTTATTTATAGTGGTCACTGTAAATGCTTTTAGATTTTCAACCACTTTACAATAGTACAAACAATATCGACAGTCGATCAGTGATGGTTAAAAATCATCGATACATTACCATCGATGTTGAAAACATCGAATATTGGTGATTTAACATCGATGTTTTCTAACATGTTTTTTAACCACTAGGCCAATACTATCCACACTTTGTCTGCCTGCTAGTACACGGTTAACATCCATCGCTGTATAATGTGATAAGTCGTTCATAATATTTACACACAGTAATTAAATAAAATTGCTGAAGCTGTAGCAACTTTAATGTTGGCGTCCATAGTGTTTCTGTGCACGGTGAAAACTGACAGTAGCCAACTGGTGGACAGCTCTACAAACACTCGTCTACATTGCCTATTTGTATTGATGTACGACGAATTTGTCAAACGTATGAGCATTAAGGTGATATCAGACGGTTCACTCGAATGATTGTTCACTCGAGTGAAGGCTTCATTTTTTTTTCATTCTATGTTCACACGGCTTCAGACGAAATGATACAGAAATGAACATTCATTGTTCTTTCTTTTAAATATGTCATCGAATGAAGTCGTACGTCTTGGAATAAGTTTAATTTGTGATCATTTAATCAAAGAGTTGACAAAAAAGAAGCAAAGAAAACGTCGACGGTGGTGGATGCGACCATGGATTGCAAGAAGAAATTTATTAGGAGCTTCCAATACATTGTTGAGAGAACTAGCCGTTGAAGATCCTGATTCATATTGTAATCATCTTCGAATGGATGAAAATAAATTTGAAGAACTTCTACTTCTTGTTGCTCCGTTAATAACGAAAGAAAACACTTTAATGAGAGATAGCATACCTACCCGGATAAAACTTCAAATTGTACTGAGATACCTGGCTACAGGTGATAGTTTTGGAAGTTTAGAGTTTTTGTACAGAGTACCTCGAAATACAATATCCTACTTTTTTCAAGAAGTATGTGAAGCCATTTGGACAGCCCTTGGAAAGGTTATTAAGGTCAGTTATATCTATTTAATAAAATATTAAGTTATTTTCTTGAAACATTTTAATTTAGACAATCAACATTTACATAATACTTTGTAGAGCTTGTGAGAGTATGTTTTCTTGCTCTTGGGTGGATGTTTGGACAATTGTGACTTGATTGGTCTCTTGTGGTGAACTCACGGGTACAGGCACTGGTTGTGGTTGCGTATAAACTTGTTTGGTGACAAGGTAGTTACTATAATTATACTCCGGTGTTGTATTTTGGTAAGGAGGCGACTGGTTGATAGTAAATGGGGATGGAGTGCTGGAATCCGAGTAAATTACTTCAGAAAATGATTGTGACATCTGTGTTAACCGTTCCTGAGTCATCACAGATTGAAGTTTTTCCTGACATGTCAAAGCCCTGTTCAAGGGCATTTTCTTGAGTTGTACTGCCAAACTTTTGCAAAACAAATCAAATTCATCTTCAGTTTGGACTTTGGCTTGCTCGCTTATAGTTTTTAATTCTTTAATTGCTCTATCAATCGGTATATCAATCTTCCTTTTCTTGTTTGTTGGCTTTCGAGAATATGAAGGAGTCATCAGTTCACTACTTCCATTCCCACTAAAGTAAAGGAGCTAGGCCGGTTCTAGCGCAAAATCGATCATTTTTACATGTAAATCTCCATAAGAAAATCTAAGGTCGATTCTGCTCATTTTTGGCTAATTTACCCCCCACCACTCCAAACATGTGACTAGTTACTAGAGTCGTATTATTATAATGATTCAATAGGGGTAAAAGTGTCGTAACTGCCAAAAGTGTATTAGGATTCAATAGGGGTAAAAGGGTCGTAACTGCCAAAAGGGCATTAGGGTTGTATCTCGTAAACTATTAAACAGATTTCAGCGTGTGACGTATCATTGTAAAGGAAATAAACAATAGGATGAGATGCGATGCCAAAATGACCTTAAATAAAGTGCCAAAAAGGCATTATAGCTATATCTCGTAAACAGCTGATCAGATTTCAGCGTGTGACATATCATTGTAAAAGGGAGGAGCATTATGGTGAGATGCGATGTCAAAAGACCTTAAACAAAGTGTCAAAAGGGCATTAGGGTTGTATGTCGTAATCGATTGAACAGTGTCTAATGGTTTTGATACTGGCTGAAACAGTTTATTTAGCGCCTCATCTGCTGATCAGATTTCAGCGTGTGACATATCATTGTAAAAGGGAGGAGCCATATGGTGAGATGCGATGTCAAAAGACCTTAAACAAAGTGTCAAAAGGGCATTAGGGTTGTATGTCGTAATCGATTGAACAGATTTCGTTGTGTGACATATCATTATAAAGAGAATAAGCGATAGGGTAAGCTGGCGCATTAAAAAGTCCGTATTGACATTGTCAAAAGGGCATTAGGGGTATAAGGTCCAAACAGATTTCTTCGTATAATATCCTTGGAACAGTAAAATGACTCACCAGATATCTCCTTCATCACATGATATAAAACAAAAATAATTTTTCAAACACTTACAATACAAATAATAACAACTGTACATTTACTACCGCACCAGATAAATTTGTTGTAAGTAAATAAAAACCGCGAGTTTAATAGTAATAGAAACCCAGTCTATGTGTTAATTGGTATTCCTATATGTATATAAAAACTAGGACTGCTGTCATGTTATCAGTCACACAGTTGAAAGTCATTTAAATTGAATTTTTCTGCGCATCTTTATCATTCTAATTCATCTCTTGATTAATGGTGTCGAGCCACTAGCTATTAGAGTGAGGTTATGCGTATTTCATATTTTTTTTGAAAAAAAAAAAATAATTTTCCTTATTATCGTAGCCCATCTCTCGATCCAAACGACTGCTGGCTACAGCTACTTGCCATAATGTCACGCGCTTTGATTTATTTAATTCTTTAGTTTAGAATATTTTATTTTGTCAAAGAATTCCTTTAACTATAAACCTAAACCTGTTTCAAAAGAAATTATACTAAGTATAATAAATTGTAATTGTTTTTTAAATATAAATAAAAGTAGAATGATGGATGATGCAATACTTTTTAAAATTACGCAATATTACGTAATTAAGATTCTTTTAATCTGTTTATTCAAGTTTATGAATAATTTTTGTAAACATTTTTTACCAATTTCGTACTTTATCACTAAGTATCAATCGTTATTTCTTTACCGGCTACATATATTTAATTACAGACATGTGATAGCGAGAAATGAATTGTCTCAGGTTAAATTAAACATTAATTCTATTAACTTAGAGTGAACCTTAGTTAAATCCTCGTTATAAAATATATAAAATATTTTTTTAATATAGGAGTGGGGTAAATAAAAAAGAATCAATTCTAACACAATATATATTCACAAAATAACTATGGAATCAAAAACCGGAGCTATGCAAAATACAATTAAATAAAATAACACCATAAAAAGGAATGAAATAAATCTAATATAAAGGTACCTACATATAAAAAAACATAAACATAAGGTTATATAACAATGGATAAGTGTATAATAATATATTACAACAAATAAAAACAATCAATAGATTTAATGGTAATCTCTTCATATATTAGCTGTTTTTTCACATACCGTTGCTGGAGCCAGTTGTAGGTATTGCACAAACTGTAGGTACTGGTTAGATTTAATGGTTGCTGTCCTTTCGTAGACCATTGCTTGAACCATTAGATATTTGCAAAAACTGTGCTGGGTAGATTTAATGGTATCGTAAAGCCATTGCTTGAACCATTCGCTAATTGTAAAAGCAGTATCTACTGATTTAAAATAAAAAGCAATAAAAAAAATAATAAACATCGATAATTTTTTAAATAATTAATCAACATCCATTGCTACATCTATTTTGGGCTTAATAGAGTAATGACCCCAAGGCAAAGTTTCATCGGTCCCCGGCACTAGGTATCTTTTGTCGTCATCAGAGCTAAGAGCAATTTTTTGCTGTTCTAGAGAAAAAACATGATGATTCTTGGATTGTATAAGGTTTTGTACAGCAGTCTTTTGTTTAGTTGTTTCTAGACACTCAATGTAGTCATCGAAAGTAATTTTTGTCTTTACAACAGATGATTTGACACCTTTAGCTTTTTTAGTTACTCCATAATTTAATAAAAAGGTTAAACACAGAAATAATATAGAAAAGTATAAATAACCACAGACAATGTAACCAAATTAAAAATGGAGACCAAAGATTTGTAAATTTTGTTTTAAAGTTTAATTTTTAAATTATTCATACTACTTGATATCGAAAATACTTCAAGAGGAGTAGTAAGGATGCATCAGCACCATCAAAAATAATGCAATAATTAATTTTATTTTTCTATTTAAACTTCTGTATTAAAAGATGTAAATTATCATTTTTTACACATAAAATTCGACTGGTTGATAAACAGCAGCAAAAATATTATAGTTGTTTACTTAAAAAATAACGTAGGTATTTACTAACAAAACCTCTACAATTCTATTTTTTCTAGGATTGATATTCCACAAGATTGGTAAAAATAATCTGAGTGATTGGTTAAAAGAAAATTTTAAGAAATGATACAAGTAGCACTAATAATACTTAATATTAAATATTTATATTAAATAGTATGATTTAATAACGTTATTCAAAAGGTGTAACGTTGGGGTAGTCATATCATTGTAAATTGAAAGGTTTTTGCAAGTTGTAACATGAATAAGGTATGACGTACAAAATTCTCTCTTAATTAAATATTCCGTAAATTTCATAATTAGATCTTAATTATATTTTGATTGTTGTAAGAATTCCAAATCGATAATTGTATCGTATAAAAGAAATGTAAATTAAACTCATAATCATTACTAAAGTTAATGCTAAACTAATAGTTTAACGTTATGCCAAATTATTTTTATAAATAAAAGTTTTTAAAAGAATTTTCCAAACAGAAAAGAACATTTTAAGTGAGTCTTTTCAAAGGTAATAGCAAAACGAAAAGAAAATTTGTGTGTTGTTTAAGTGGAACTATTATTAATATAATTAAGGTAAGCATAGTATAATATTATTCTATATTTTACATACACTATTTTTATGTTTAAAAACTTATTTATTTTTCATATATATTTTTTCATATTAACTTTCACTGTCTATATATTTTTTTTTGCTTATTAAATTATTCTATATTCCATTTTTTTGTTTTATACACTTGTTTATTATTAACTTACCTACACTAAAAATATATAGCTTTATACTTATTTAATTATTATTAATAATAATAGTTCTTTTTATAATTAACTTGTATTTTATTAAATTGATGATGAGTAGGAAAGTTTTCCGGAAGGAAAAACCCGTAAAATTCTCCGAATTATAGAAAATTATCCCATAACTAACGCAAAAATTTCTCATTTTAAAGTGTCTAATAAATGTTTTTTTTTATTTGACCTGTTTCTCAAAAAAACTTATCTGGATTCATAAACTCAACAATTTGCTTGCTAAAGTCATTTGTTTTTCTACTGTTGAGTTTGGTAAATATGTACCTACGTTTTTTTCTACAGATGTGTAAATGTAAAGGTAAATGTCTTTGTTTCGAAGATTATGAAAGAGAAAAAGAACAACAAGCAGAGATTGATAAGAGGGTGTTGGAGAATTGCACGTGTGTAGGTGGTTGCGTATGCTTATCGGATGACGAATTGTTTGATTTGGATCAGTCCGAAGAAATTCCGGGAATGCCCATCTCAACTCCTGAAATAAATCCTGTAAGAATTAAAACATCTAATAAAAATTCTTAAAAGTAAAATCTTAGTTTGAATAATATGGGTCTCTTTTCATGTCTACGTCGATGAGTTATTTCTAGTTTTGTGGTTTTTAACATTGTATAAACCCTATCA
The DNA here is from genome assembly GCA_964028335.1 of Altica lythri. NCBI lineage: Eukaryota > Metazoa > Arthropoda > Insecta > Coleoptera > Chrysomelidae > Altica > Altica lythri. The sequence continues at coordinate 84,357 of CAXIIO010001139.1, read as the reverse complement.
CGATCTAACTGGTTGTTGTAAAAGTCCCTAATATATTTTTATCAAATTTTGATTACAAACATAATGGTTATATACTGCTTTTAAGAAGACACCCTATATGGTCCATAAAAGATACTGATAAAGGTCGCCAAAAGATACCTGAAGAGTCAATAAAAGATACTAATAAATAATTATATACTATCTTTGTATGTTCAGTCTTCAATACGATTAAAAATTTGGTATATTCTATAATTTTAGCATATTCTAAATTTATATATCAGACGTGTCTTCTTAAATTTTCGGAAATTATTCCCACCTGTAAATTTTTAAATTAACCAGGTTAGCAAATACTACTTTTCATACAGAAAATCTTTTTCTTGGAAATTTTAAGACATATCACCACTCTTTTATATTTTTAAAGTGCAAACTAAATCCCTTCTTTTACGTGTGTCTTCAAAGTATAATTGGATAGTTAAATCGTTGAAAATTTTGACTTTTTAAATATATTGATATTTTTTTGAAAAATTAAGTGTCTGTTGAGATTATTTTAAACTTTGTGTTATTTTGAGTATTATAAACTACCCTTTCTACAAACTTTACTAAACATGGCAAGCAACTAGTCTGAGTTTTCCTTAAAAAATACCTTCACATTGCTTGCTGTTAAGAAAATTTTGTTCAAACTAAACAGGTTTAGTGAGATAAAAAAAATTATTAAATGTTTATAATAAGTTATTGATATGGTATAGTGAATAATAAAAGTTTACCATAATTACTACATTGACATTTTATAAATAATTGTTCCAGTTTCTTATTAGGTATCACAGAATGTTGTAAAATGGTCTCTTACAATAGTTACGAGTTTTTTTATATGAAGCGCTCTGCTTAAAGGAATGTTAACAAATGAATTCTCTATTTTAACTTTGGAGTATGACGTTGCTTTTACGTTTCTGGTAACGTCCGTGATTCTATGTATCTTTCTGTTGCCCTTACGCTCTGCTACGCTGTGCTACGCTCTGCTACACACTGCTACTCTCTGCTACACACTGCTACTCTCTGCTACACACTGCTACTCTCTGCTAAGCACTGCTCTGATGCTATGTTGTCTACTGCTACACACTGCTCTGATGTCTTACGACTGGTTAACGACTGTCTTACGGCTACCTTACGATTAGTTAACGATTATCTTACGACTAGTAAACGATTGGTTTACGACTGCGGCCATATTGATAACGGTTATCGTTTGATATAGATGCTTTTTATTAAAGACATTGGTTTTATCAAGGGTCGTCCTAGTACAGTAAAAGTAAAGTATTTTTATTGTGGACGCTTTGAGACTAGCTACGTTAAACATGTTACAATAATTTTTTATTTTTATTGGTTGAGGCCCCTTTTGGTAGTCAACTTTTTCTGTCACTAGTACACATTAGTTATCTTTACGAAGGGATAAATAAACTTAGGGATTCGGTAAGACAAATCTACAAAGTTATTTGTTATTTCTATGTTTTTTTTAAAACATTTAAAAATTAATTTTATATTTTTCCTTTGTAATTTGGTACATTCTGAATTTAACATTTCTTCTGAAACTATTCCGAAATTGTTTAAACTTGTTTTAAATTAATCAAATACTAATTTTCTAAATCTTTTTCAATCAAAATTTTAAACCACTCCCCTTTTTCATATTATAAACCCTTTCCAATTTATTTTGAACTATTTAGGCTAATTGATCAGACGTGCGCCTTTAAAACCAATTAGTGAGTTAATTTTTTTAAAAATTTGGTTATTTTAAGATGGTTTTAAAAATTTCTTGTAAATTTGAGTATTGTTTTTTCTTTAGACTGCCCCAGGTTGTTACTACATCGTTAAAGATCAATTACGGAATGTAATCATTTGATTCTTTAAGTAATTTATTTCTTTATCTCCGTAGATTTTTAAATATATTCCTGAAATTAAAATAAGTTCCAAATAATATCACATCTTATCATTTAATACATCATATATCTTTAAGTCAAATGTTTCATGAAAACAAAAAAAACATTCAAGTTCTTTTTAAACGTATACGTTATTTTCTTCTTAAGGAGGGTTTCCATCTAAGGTAATATTTTAAATAAAACAAGAAACTTTTTAAAACTAGTGTGTAATGTAAAGAGTTCTATCATAAAGAAATACAACTTATTTTCTTATAATTCCTAGATTTTCTAATTCTTGAATAATCTTGGTAGTTTCCTCATGCGAACCTCCATTGTTGTACAAACTTCTTAGATGATCCACTAATATATTTAGGTAGGTCATTCTAAGAATAGTATTTAGACCATACTTCGTTCGATAGTTTTAATTTTTTTTTATGTTCTTATTTCTTGTTCAGAATTTTTTTTAATTCTGTTTAAATGTTGTTCAGCTTTTCTACTTTTTGTTCAGTAATTTTTAATAACTCTGGTTTTATACTGTTTATTGGCTTTAATCCTAAAGATTCCAAGGAAAATCCCAAACCCCTTTTTTCTGGCAGCTTAGCTGAACAACGTCTTCTTCTTATATATAGAGGTTTAATAACATTTTCATACTTCTCTTTGCATCCTTTATGTTTAAGATATCCTTGAGAATTATGGTGAACGCTCGTTAACTCTAATATATGTTTGTATATATGATGGTCACATTCAGTGTAATTTTTCGGTTTCTTATAAAAAATCAATTCATTCAATCCTAAGGTATTCTTAAATTTTTTTCTCACCAACAATAATACTTTCCCCATTAAAGCACAGATCTTTATCACCCAATCCCCACTTCGCCAATTTCCAATCATATTCTGACCCATATACTCTATCAATTTTATTTGAATCTTTCTAGTATTTTTTATGAAAGGGATTATTAAAATCTACAACATTAGTATCTCGATCTTTGGTTATGGTCATTCCTTTATCATCATTCATATTAGTTAAGTCAGCATATTTTATTGATACGTTTTTTATCAGTTCTTCTACTGAATAGGTTGATGTTATCTTAACAAATGATTAGTTTGCACTAGGTTAGTTTAATTTATTATCTATATGTAGTAATCTAGTTTATAATATGGTCAATATGTATTCATTTATTGATCCTTTTATTAACTATAAACGATTATAACTGATTTATTGAGGGACTATGACTGGTATATTAAGGGATTATTTGTATCGTATGACTGACGTATGACTGACATATGACTAACGGATGACTGATGTATGACTGATGTATAACTGATGTATGACCGACGTATGACTGACTTATGATTGACGTATGAATGATGTATGACTGATGTATGACTGACCTATGACTGGTTTATAATTGGTCTATTAACGAATCATAAGTGGTATCTAAAGGGATAGCGTGTGTTCTATGAAGGCATTATAGCGTTAATAAAGGTTCTATGGTAGGTTTATGAAGCAGTAGTAATGAATCATTGAATCTGTTAATAATTTAGTTGAACTGATACCATCCGTTTGCGTCTATATGTAGTATATGTAGTTTTTAACCCAAATATTGATATGTCTTTTAAACTAGAACCTTAATGTATTTTTAAATAAAACACCATACTTTCACATATACCTTTATTAAAAACTTAAAATTTTACTATACATATACATTAAAACTGCTTCAATGTTGTTTACCGTACGCTATCACGAAAAACGTTGTAAATATGATAGCTTCTAATAATGAAGTAGTGATAGAGATTTTATCTCTTAATCTTTCGAAAAACTTAAGTGTTTATCGTGTAATCTCCATACTGCCAGCTTCCAATCCTATAAAATCTTAATCTTACCAATATTTTAATGATTCTAAATCATGTAGTTCTAGTTTCTATCGTCTTTATAAATTAGATTTTATTGTTTACTTTCATTTAAAGTGGGAAATATTCACAAATATGTGTTGTATGCTTCCCGAATACCTAACGAGCGCTATTAAATAGCGCTGTCACTTTGACGTCTTCTACCATTGCATTGAATAACATTTCTTCTCTAATTCCATATATTTTCTGATAACATAAGTAGCAACAAGTCTCAAAATCATAATAATTAATGCCTTTTCTATCTTCTCTCATAGTGCTTCCAACTGCCCATCCTATGTTCACATTACAAATTACGCACAATTCTTTCATCTGAGGTTTACATTTTGAACAGCAGCAGGGTCTTCCCCAATCACAGTCTCTGGACATGTTGTTTCTCTGAATGTCTCGTTCAAACTAATTAAAGTGAATAGTTTATGATACTTAAGTAGAACTGCTATTTATTTTAAGATTTTGTTTTTTTTGTTATATTTTTAGAATCAGTAAATTATTGATCACTTTTTACATGTATTCTTATGACAAACTGCGTACGTTTTTGAATCTTAAGGGGGCCTTTTTTAACTGACATCGATCTAACCATAACCGTTCAGTCTTCGGTCCGACTAAAAGTTTAGTTTATACCCTTCACACAATCAGTTTCATTATTCTGAATTCCTCGACTGTAGAGAGTTCGCTTGTATAGTCTCTTAAGCAATTTAACCTTGACTTAAAAATAACATTTTACTCTATTCCAGATATTAATTTTACTCTGACGCAGCATTAGTCAGGAGACTCAAATTTTATTGGATTTATTTAAGTAAGTATTTTTTGTAGATTTATTATTATCTATATTACACAAATTTTTCTCTTTATTTCAGTTATCAGTTAACGCTAAGCCTAGTTGGTTAGTTGTGCCAAGTATTGCAAGTTTTATATCATCATCGATTTTCTAAAATGCTAATTAAAATTATTAACTATATCGCCACCATTTTGGGGTTAATAACCTCTAGTTATGATGAGCAGCAAGCTAGAGAAGGTCTTATACAATGTTTAAAAGCTACAAAGAAAATTCGATATGCGTTAAGGTCTGCCACATCAATTGGAGAAAAGCAAAAACTAGAAGCACAACTTCGAGAAGTGAAATCGTTACGAGCCCTATTAAAAGCTCAACAGAAAAAAGGGGCAGGGCTTATGAGTAGAAACGAGACTGCGTACAGAAGAGTACATTGGGATGATACATCCTCTGCATTTACTTCAAGAATTCGAACAGGAGTCATATCCAATCTTAAACATAAAGATCCAGTCGCTTTTTTGCAGGACTGTAAAGCACTGTTCAAACGAAGAATTCAAAACGCTCTCAAGAAAGATGAATCAGTTAAAGTTAACATGGTGTTTTGTGGAGAATTTGAAATAGCTAAAGGCGAAAAGATCCTCAATGAAAATAAATATTTCACCACATCAAACTCTGCTATATATAAAACAACTAATATAGATAACTGGTTTGATGAAAAAGTTTCGGATCCTATCCTAAAAGAACTCGAAGAATTCCAGGAGCGTGACAGTGGGTGGGCCTTAAAACGAATTATTAACTTAGGTATAAACATAAATAAATTTATACCTCAACTTGGTTCATCATATATTGAACTACCGCCTCAAATTATAAAAAAGAAAGCATGCATCAATGTTAAAAATGATGATCAAGCGTGTTTTGCTTGGGCAGTTACATCAGCTTTGTATCCAGTTGATAAAGATCCTCAAAGAACAAATAAATATCCTCAATATTCAGAAGTATTAAAATTAAGAGGAATCCAGTTTCCTATGACTATCAAGCAGATTCCAAACTTTGAAAAACAAAATAATATTTCTGTAAATATTTACATATTGAAGAAATATAAAAAGGATTTTACAACCCTTCCAACATATCTGACAACTGAAAAGAAAGATAAGCACGTAAATTTACTTCTTATTCAAGATGACTATTCTAATCCAACTAGATATCATTATGTTTGGATAAAAAATCTTTCTAGACTTTTATCTAGCCAACTAAGTCAGAAGAATCATAAAAAATATTTTTGTGATAGATGTTTACATTACTTTAGTTCTGACAGTAAACTTGCTAAACATGTCGAAGACTGTATAAAAAGGAATGATACAGCTATTAGGATGCCTGAAGAGGATAAAAAGATGCTCAAATTCAAAAACTTTCAAAACAAAATAAAAGCCCCATTTACTGTATATGCTGATCTTGAGAGCGTTCTAAAACCGTGCGCGGAAAAGACCGCATACCAAGAACACATCCCTGCAGCCGTTGGATATTTTTTTAAATGTTCATATGATGATTCTCTCTCTTTTTATCAATCATATAGAGGATCTGATTGCATGCAGTGGTTTGCTGATGAGATGAATCAGCTTGCAGAGGATGTTTCAACCGTATTTTTATGTCGATATGATATACATATGACTCCACAGCAAGAGAGTGATTTTCAAGCATCCACATGTTGTCATATTTGTCAGCAGCCGTTTAAACTTGGGGAGAAAAAAGTGAGGGACCATGACCACTTAATTGGAGAAAATAATTATCGAGGGGCTGCACATAATGACTGTAATGTGAATTACAAAGACACCCATACAATCCCCGTTATATTTCATAACTTAAGTGGTTATGATGCATATTTTTTAATAAAAGATATCGCTACTCGCATGAAGGGAAATGTAGACTTGTTGCCTCTCACTAAAGAAAAATATATTTCTTTTACAAAGCATGTTAATGAATCCCGAATAAACTTTAGATTTATAGACAGTTTCCGGTTTATGGCCTCTTCTCTTGATAAATTATCATCTTATTTAACTGAATTTCCAAATCTTAAATCCCAGTTTTATAATACTCCGGAAGAACAATTTAATTTATTAACAAAGAAAGGAGTAATGCCATATGATTACATTGACAGTTTTGATCGCTTCAATGAATCCTGTTTACCACCTCAAGATGCTTTTTATAATAAATTAGAAGATAAACCTTGCCCCAAGCGTCTATATAAAAGAGCTCAAGAAGTTTGGACAATTTTTAACTGTACTACTTTAGGAGATTATGCTGATTTGTATATGAAAACCGATATACTACTTCTAGCGGATGTTTTTGAGCAGTTTAGAATAAGCTGTATTAAAACGTATGAACTAGATCCAGCCCACTATTTCACGCTACCTGGATTTACTTGGGATGCTATGTTAAAATATACTGGTCAAGAACTAGAGTTGCTGACTGATCCTGATATGTTTTTATTTGTTGAGCGAGGTATTCGAGGTGGTCTTAGTCAAGTTTGCTCTAAAAGAAGAGCTCATGCAAACAACAAATATATGCAGAATTTTGATTCAATGAAACCCGAAAGTTATCTGATGTACTTCGATGTTAACAATCAATATGGATGGGCGATGTCTCAGTATTTACCATATGGCGCATTTGAATGGGTGGATACAAATATTGATGTTACCACTATTGCTAATGATAATGGCGATGGCTACATGCTTGAAGTGGACTTGGAGTATCCACATGATTTACACGATAGACATAAAGATATTCCTTTCTGCCCAGAACATATCAATCCTAAAACCATGAAACCGTCCACTACAACTAAAGAAATTACTAAATTGATGGCTACACTAAATAATAAAACCAAATATGTCATTCATTACCAAGCTCTTAAACAGGCTATAGCACATGGGTTAAAGGTAACAAAAATACATAGAGTATTGAAATTTAAGCAGTCACCATGGTTAAAACCTTATATTGACCTAAACACCGCCCTTCGAACAGCTGCCAAAAATGATTTTGAAAAGAATTTATTTAAGTTAATGAACAATGCTGTGTTCGGCAAAACTATGGAGAATGTACGAAAGAGGGTTGATGTAAAACTTCTTACTGAATGGGAAGGTCGATATGGTGCTCAATCTTACATATCCAAACCCGAATTTAAGAACAGTACGATATTTGATGAAAACTTGGTTGCTGTGGAGATGTATAAATTACAAATTTACCTAAATAAGCCTATATATGTAGGGCAATCGATACTGGACCTGGCAAAAACCACTATATATAGCTTTCATTACGATTATCTGCTTAAAACATTTGGAGAAGACTGCACAGCTTTCTACACGGATACAGACAGCATAGGGGTGGAAATATTGAGAAAAGACCCATATACCCTTATGAAAAATGATTGCCACCACTACTTTGATACATCAGACTATCCTCGAGATAATACATATGGAATACCACAGGTAAATAAGAAAGTTCTGGGTATGATGAAGGATGAAAATAATGGGCGGATAATGACTGATTTTGTTGGATTGCGATCTAAATTATATAGCACAAAAGTTGCAACTACAGAAGATGAGTTGCAAAACCTAAAAAAGAAATTAAAAGCTGAGGAATTTGACGATGATGAAATCCAACAAATTTTATTAAATTATGGTGTAACTAAAAAAGCTAAAGGTGTCAAATCATCTGTTGTAAAGACAAAAATTACTTTCGATGACTACATTGAGTGTCTAGAAACAACTAAACAAAAGACTGCTGTACAAAACCTTATACAATCCAAGAATCATCATGTTTTTTCTCTAGAACAGCAAAAAATTGCTCTTAGCTCTGATGACGACAAAAGATACCTAGTGCCGGGGACCGATGAAACTTTGCCTTGGGGTCATTACTCTATTAAGCCCAAAATAGATGTAGCAATGGATGTTGATTAATTATTTAAAAAATTATCGATGTTTATTATTTTTTTTATTGCTTTTTATTTTAAATCAGTAGATACTGCTTTTACAATTAGCGAATGGTTCAAGCAATGGCTTTACGATACCATTAAATCTACCCAGCACAGTTTTTGCAAATATCTAATGGTTCAAGCAATGGTCTACGAAAGGACAGCAACCATTAAATCTAACCAGTACCTACAGTTTGTGCAATACCTACAACTGGCTCCAGCAACGGTATGTGAAAAAACAGCTAATATATGAAGAGATTACCATTAAATCTATTGATTGTTTTTATTTGTTGTAATATATTATTATACACTTATCCATTGTTATATAACCTTATGTTTATGTTTTTTTATATGTAGGTACCTTTATATTAGATTTATTTCATTCCTTTTTATGGTGTTATTTTATTTAATTGTATTTTGCATAGCTCCGGTTTTTGATTCCATAGTTATTTTGTGAATATATATTGTGTTAGAATTGATTCTTTTTTATTTACCCCACTCCTATATTAAAAAAATATTTTATATATTTTATAACGAGGATTTAACTAAGGTTCACTCTAAGTTAATAGAATTAATGTTTAATTTAACCTGAGACAATTCATTTCTCGCTATCACATGTCTGTAATTAAATATATGTAGCCGGTAAAGAAATAACGATTGATACTTAGTGATAAAGTACGAAATTGGTAAAAAATGTTTACAAAAATTATTCATAAACTTGAATAAACAGATTAAAAGAATCTTAATTACGTAATATTGCGTAATTTTAAAAAGTATTGCATCATCCATCATTCTACTTTTATTTATATTTAAAAAACAATTACAATTTATTATACTTAGTATAATTTCTTTTGAAACAGGTTTAGGTTTATAGTTAAAGGAATTCTTTGACAAAATAAAATATTCTAAACTAAAGAATTAAATAAATCAAAGCGCGTGACATTATGGCAAGTAGCTGTAGCCAGCAGTCGTTTGGATCGAGAGATGGGCTACGATAATAAGGAAAATTATTTTTTTTTTTTCAAAAAAAATATGAAATACGCATAACCTCACTCTAATAGCTAGTGGCTCGACACCATTAATCAAGAGATGAATTAGAATGATAAAGATGCGCAGAAAAATTCAATTTAAATGACTTTCAACTGTGTGACTGATAACATGACAGCAGTCCTAGTTTTTATATACATATAGGAATACCAATTAACACATAGACTGGGTTTCTATTACTATTAAACTCGCGGTTTTTATTTACTTACAACAAATTTATCTGGTGCGGTAGTAAATGTACAGTTGTTATTATTTGTATTGTAAGTGTTTGAAAAATTATTTTTGTTTTATATCATGTGATGAAGGAGATATCTGGTGAGTCATTTTACTGTTCCAAGGATATTATACGAAGAAATCTGTTTGGACCTTATACCCCTAATGCCCTTTTGACAATGTCAATACGGACTTTTTAATGCGCCAGCTTACCCTATCGCTTATTCTCTTTATAATGATATGTCACACAACGAAATCTGTTCAATCGATTACGACATACAACCCTAATGCCCTTTTGACACTTTGTTTAAGGTCTTTTGACATCGCATCTCACCATATGGCTCCTCCCTTTTACAATGATATGTCACACGCTGAAATCTGATCAGCAGATGAGGCGCTAAATAAACTGTTTCAGCCAGTATCAAAACCATTAGACACTGTTCAATCGATTACGACATACAACCCTAATGCCCTTTTGACACTTTGTTTAAGGTCTTTTGACATCGCATCTCACCATAATGCTCCTCCCTTTTACAATGATATGTCACACGCTGAAATCTGATCAGCTGTTTACGAGATATAGCTATAATGCCTTTTTGGCACTTTATTTAAGGTCATTTTGGCATCGCATCTCATCCTATTGTTTATTTCCTTTACAATGATACGTCACACGCTGAAATCTGTTTAATAGTTTACGAGATACAACCCTAATGCCCTTTTGGCAGTTACGACCCTTTTACCCCTATTGAATCCTAATACACTTTTGGCAGTTACGACACTTTTACCCCTATTGAATCATTATAATAATACGACTCTAGTAACTAGTCACATGTTTGGAGTGGTGGGGGGTAAATTAGCCAAAAATGAGCAGAATCGACCTTAGATTTTCTTATGGAGATTTACATGTAAAAATGATCGATTTTGCGCTAGAACCGGCCTAGCTCCTTTACTCACTAATCTCAGAATTTGGCGTCTTCTGTTCCTCACTGCCAGCTTGAGTCTGCTCAGATTCAGCAGAGTCTTCATTTTGAGTCTGTGGTGCATCCTGCAATTAAAATGTTGACATTTTTATTATTACAGGTTCCTGGAAGTCAACATGAATGGAATAACATAATGGAAGACTACTATAGATTATGGAACTTTCCAAACTGTTGTGGTGCAATGGATGGAAAATTGGTGAATATAAGATGCCCAGGAAGATCAGGCTCTGAATATTTCGACTACAAAAAGAATTTTAGTATTCATCTATTTGCAGTAGTAGATGCGAATTATAATTTTATTTATATAGATGTTGGGACAAACGGAAGGGCAAATGATGCATCCGTCTTTAATAAATCAACACTGAATGAAGCTTTGTTGTCGAATCTTCTAAATTTCCCAAAGGAAGGCGTAATCGTCGCAGATGATGCCTTTCCTTTGCGGACGGATGTTTTGAAACCATATAATACTAGAGGAGAGTTTGGCGATAAACAAAAAATATTTAACTATCGGCTATCAAGAGCTCGACGAGTGGTCGAAAACTCTTTTGGAATATTAGTATCAAAATTTCGAATTTATGAAAAGGCGATTCCATTGTCAGTGCAAAAAGTTGAACAACTTGTTAAAACGACGTGTGCATTACATAATTGGATCAGAAAAACTACAGTGGACTACGTGCAACAACGATCACTGGAAACTGAGGATTGGGTCACAGGGTCCATTGTACCTGGAGAATGGCGAGAAGTACCATCTTTAGCATTAAGCGATTTACCACCAACCAATGCAAGAAATCATAGTGAAAATGCCCGCCGCGTGCGTGACGTATATGCAGAAAAGTTCGTCACTTCATGCACTGTACCATGGCAATGGAACATGATAAGAAGAATATGATGTAATAATACTGAATAAACCTATACAATTCATATACTAATAATACTGAATAAACCTATACAATTCATATACGTTGTTTTTGTTTGAGTATAAGTATTAAGTAGGTACCTACCTAGCTTCTGTTCACGTAGTGGTCGCTTATCGAACAAACAGACAGAGTTACTAGGATATGGATTAATATTATGGATATGGATTAGTATGGATTGATAAAAGATTCTACTTACGAGACTTGATGTACTCTGCCGTGGGACGCATACACTGCTTAAAAATTCTGCATGTTTAAACCAGTACAGGGTCGGTACATAGACATCGTCAGAAGAGCAACCGCTTTTAGTAGACTGCTTTATTTTGGTTAATTCTGTTGTATACCGGGTCCTTATCGTTTTTATTTTATGTTTAATATCTTCTTCAGTAATCTCTAAGTTTAAATCACTGATTAGAGATTTTATACAGTTTGCCCGCATTGTTCGGTCTTTGTATTCATCAATTTTGTGGTTCCAAAGGCATTGATAATTTTTAAAGTTCTCCAAAAAAAGTAATGTATTTTGATCGTTCCACTTGAACACCATTTTGCCGCATGAAAACAATATAATAACACACAGAAAAAAATATAACTACGTCGACAACGTCCGTCGGCTACAGGACTCGAAACAAAATGACCGAATCCGAATGAACGTTCTCTCAGTGTTCAGACCGTTCATTTCTCGTTCATTCGGAGTGGGAATGAAAGATACCGGATGCCAATATCCAACACTGTTGGATCGGTTCACTAATGAATTCATTCGGCACTCGTGTTTCATTTTTTGTTCAGACATTTCATTTCGAGTGAAATGTACCGAATGAAATGTGAAAATGAACAAAAAATGAACCGTCTGATATCACCTTTAGGACTTGCCTTGTACCTACTGTCGTTCCTTGCGTTGGCCTACGCCCGGCCAATATGTATGGGTATCTTAAAAGTATAACTGTAAAAAAGTTTGAACATAATGTATAATCTGATTTCTTGTGTGTTGGTTGATTAAGTTTTCCTTTTCCTAACTTAACTTCTTATGTATCTATCATTCTAGTTGTTTCTAGAAGTTTCTCTCTGTTCCAACTTCAACTCTATGTTTTTACCTGTACTGTATTAATCTTTATTATTATTGTCCTCTGTATGTAAACATTTATATATTTAGTATTAATGTAGATATATCTTTCCAAGTTATTAAAAACTACTACTTTATGGTTATTTACAAACTGTAACAGAAATGATAAAATACATGTTGGCGTGTCAACTGCCACCAAAATTAAATGGACGTGAAAATATTTTTCAAGTCACGTCAACCGACCTAATTTACGCAGTGATTAGTGGAACTGTTAATGAGCAGGATACTGGCTTCGTGCTGATTGATTGCCCAACATGAACTGCACTGTCAAGTGATCGATCACACCAACGTTCTCTAGCGACGGCCTCTTTAGATATATAGAGTGTTCCAACAAAGCTAATGCGTTCATTGAATTACGAGCAGATTGTTCTCTGTTCTAATTAAACACTTTGAACATGTAAATTATTGAGCTGTATTACTTTAAATTAACATATTGATAGTAGTATGGGATGTTTTAGTATATACGATGATAATCGACGCTGTAAAATGTTTCCACATCAGGAAAGTATTACCTATTAAGAGAATGTTTAAAAAGTTTTTATTTAAGAACAATCGCTTCCAATTCTAAGAGAAAATAATAAATTACATGAGTTCTTTTCTACTTGTTTAACATATCCAAAAACTTTTATTATAAAGTAATCAATAACATTAGTTTGTTCCAATTAATCATTAGGTTGACGTTACTGTCTGTTCTGGTATACAACTTGATGAAAACAAATAATTAAACAATAACAAAAACAGACTTTCAGATTCAAGGTGTAAAGTAGAATATTAATGTGGATATTATCGTTGGGGATTTTTGCTTTACATTCGCACTTGCTTGCGACAAAAAATTCTCATCGTGCGAACACGAAATTGTGGATGGACTTAACAAAGAATGCGCGCTGATATTGAAATTTTTTTAGCTTTTTTAGCATTTTTATTTATATTAGAACAAGAATCATGAAAATTTATGTTTCTTGTCATTAATCATGAGGTTCATGTAACAGTCTTTACTGGTTTGATTTTAAGAATTAAAATTCATTAGTTATTATGTACCAATCTGCTCCATTCCTTTTTGTTTTTGGCTAGCCTTTTTGCTTCGTCCCAACTTTTTCCACGGTTTATTAATATTTTTCCTACAACATTATCCCATGATTCTCTTGGTCTACCACTTCCACTTCGCGAATCACTTCTTGCTTCCCAAATTTGTTTTGTAGGTCGTTCATTGAACATTCTCTGGAGATGTCCCCACCAGCTGAGTTGTCTTCTCTCTATAAATTCCAATACTGATGAATGCGAAAATTGTGTACGGAATTCGCAAAGAATAGGTGAGGTAATTGGAGTGTTTAAAAGCATCTTTAACATCTTTATTTATGTCAAAAAATAACAATAACATTTCTGTTCCTTACAATAAATCATTAAGTTGGCCAAAACTCCTGGTATACAGCTTGATGTAAAAAAAAAACAGAAACAAACGTCCAGACTTACGGTCTACATCGGGATGTGGAATGTGTCTGCTATCGTTTAATTTTTTTTGCCTTCCCATTTGCACTTCCCGTAGTTCTAAGACAGAATCAATTTTCGGCTCGTGTGAACACTAAATTGTGGACGGACTTCGCAAAGAGTACGCGCGGTGATTGGAGATATCTTCAAGCTATTTAGCATCTTAATTAAGGGTTGAACAAGAATTAAACCAGAACAGAAACAAATTTTTAAATTCAATGCGTAAAGTAGGATGTGGAATGTGGATGTTAATTAAGTCTTTTTTTTGGTTCCCAATCGCATTTTCCGTTCTCAGAAAAAAGTCAATTTTCGGCTTTTGCAAACGCTATATTGTGGACGGATTTCGCAAAGAGTACATCCGGTAATTCAGAATACCTTGAAACAATTTAGCACCTTAGTTTATGATAGAACAAGTCTTATTATAACATTTCTGTTTCTTTCTATAAATCATAAGGTTGACGTAACAGTCTTACCTGGTATACAGCTTGTTATTTGATCAATAAAAAAAAGCTACTTCCACAGTAACTGTGAAAAGTAAGACGTAGAATGTAAATATTTTCATTTATTTTCCTCCACTTCACATTCAAACTTTCCGTGGTTCCTCGATAAAAGTTTATTTTCGATAGTCCTAATCGTACGTACTTATACAAATTTGTGGACGATAATTGGAAATTCAGTTCATGGCAAATTTTGCGCAGCGAGTAGGTATGGATTTGAAAATGTAAAGTGTGATCAACCGTATATGCATTACATTCATAAATTTATTGTTAATTATGTGTTTTGTGATCATTGAGTAATACTCCTAGATTAATGAAAATAATTATCATAGTTTGTGTTATATTATACTGTTTATTTATAACAAATTTTATTAATCCCTGGAGGGATATATTCCCATTAAATATTCTTGTTGAGTAAAATTTATGTTATATTAATAATTACTTAAGTATTTGCACCCCAATATAGCTCTATACTATTAAAATTAAACATGATGTTAATTCATGTATAGTGGCAAATCCCAAAGGAGTTTAAACTACTGGTAGTTTAAATGATTTATTAAGATGTACTGTTTTTAACGGGAAGCAAAAATAACAAAATTCTATTTGATCCTGTACTTTTTATTATGAAACAAAAGAACTATTCTTAATATTTTTTAACTGCTGGCCTTGACTGGAGTACCAATTTTCAATGACAGTAGCTTTTCCAACATTTTGGCCAGACAGCCCCAGATAGACTCCAGAGAGTCAGACAAGCTGCAAGGTATTAAACCGTTCGAAACGCTTTTAAAGGACTATTTTGGAACTTGTTAAAGTGGTCTAAACTGTTTTTGAACTGCTTTTAACAGCTTTGGAACTAGTTGAACTGGTTTTGAACCGCTGTTAACAGCTTTCGAACTGGTATTTTAGAGTCATTTATCAGGAGTGTCCGGGGTTCTAAAACCAACCTTCAAGTTCTCTCATTGCAGGACTTTCCCTCACAACTACTTCAGAGAAACAACAAAGGAAAAAAACAATTGAAAAATAAAAACAAACCGAACTAAAAAGAAAAATAGAAAAATGTAAAAAATAAAAAAAAACATGAATAATTGTAAAAAGGGTCAAGAAACTGAAAACAAAAGGAAAAATGACACCAAAAAAAAACAAAACAAAAAATGGTACAAACTAAAAAAAAAAAAGAAAAATGAGAAGAAACGAGAAAAATAATGAAAAACTAGATAAAGCGGGACAAAATTAAAAAAAAAAAAATTGGAAAAAAATAAAATACACTGCCGTGCAAAAAATTTAGGTCACTTTAAATTATTTAAAAAATTGCAAACAATTTAAAAAATTAAATGTATCACCTGATATTTGCAAATTAAAAATACTGCATTTACTGCATTTTTGTAGCTTTTAAACATGGAATCAGACAACATAATTCATTTTTTTTATGATTTATTCTTGAAAAACCGTGACTTTACATTTTAAACGAAGTTCGAATATTGTTATTGGGAACGAAATAAAGGAATAAAACTTAACATTTTTAAAAAATTGATAATAATAAATGATAACAATATAACTAATAACGTGTATTACCCCCTCTTGCATTAATGACCGCTTGCATTCGACGAGGCATACTCTGAATTAAATTAAGGATTACATTTTGATCCATGTTATTCCACTCCTGCAATAGGACCTCTCTTAGCTCCTGGGTAGTTCTTGGGGCCTTCGAATACGCTTCCTTAACTCATCCCAGACATGTTCGATGGGGTTCATATCTGGAGTACATGCTGGCCAATCAAACCGCCTAATTCCTACCTCATCCAGATATTCACTGACAATCCTGGCAGCGTGTGGCCTTGCATTATCGTACATAAAAATGCCATGCTCGTCCATAGTGACCATAAAAGGTACAACATGATCTTCCAGGACCTCTGTTACATATCTGTGAGCTGTTAGAGAGCCATTCTCTATTAAAAACAACTCTGTACGTGCTTCTGAAGTAATACCTCCCCAAACCATAATAGACCCACCACCAAATTTACGTCTATGGTCAATACAAGCGGGGGCGTATCTTTCTCCAGGTCTTCTTCATACTCTTCGACGTCCGTCTGGTCCATTAAGGCAAAAACGAGACTCGTCTGTAAAGAGTACCTTGCTCCAGTCGTCATCGTTCCATAAAAAGTGATTTCGAGCAAAATTCAATCTTGCAATTCGATGCTGGCGCTTCAATGTTAGCCCTTGTAGCCATCCTTCTGCAAGACAATCCACTAGCACGGAGGCTTCTTCTAACTGTCCATTCGCTAACATTAACGTTTCTAACCTCTTGAAGCTGATTACGTAGCAAAACTGCAGAAGCTGTTCTATTCTAATTGAGAAATTATTAATGCAATATGAATTCGTAATTAGAGCTAAATTTTGTTGTTAACAAGGGTTGCAAATAAGGTGTCAGAATGTGACAGACGCCAACCATGACAAATAGCATCCATATCCAACAATATAAATTTCATCGCCTACTATGCCCATGACTCCCTGATTAGTTTTATTTTTAAGATTATTTGCCATTTCTTAAATTATTTAAAGTGACCTAAATTTTTTGCTCGGAAGTGTATAAAGAAAAATTGTAAAAAATAAAATATCTGGAAAAAGAAAAAAAAAACAAAAAATGTGTTAAATCGCTAAGAGTGAAGAAAAAAATGGTTACAAATGTGTAAAACAATGGTAATAATCGAGAAAATAAACTTCAAAAAGCCTAGAAAACTGGAAAAAAAGGAAGGAAAAAGAAAAACCGAGAAATCATCACAAAAATTAGAAAAACAAATGAAAAAAACGATAAACTGAAAAAATACAAAATCCAATGAAAAAAAATAGTAAAAACTATAAATAAACGAGAAGATATGATAAGATCATCAAAAATCAGAAGAAAAAAAAACAAGCGAAACCTTCGAAAGAACAAATAAAAAATAAAAAAATAACGAAAGACGGGTAAAGAAACTCATAGACAGTATAAAGTTCGTCGGGCAGTTAGTTTTCAGTAAAAAAAAATTCGAAAAGAGGTTGACCTTAAAGGCCATCCTTGCAACTTCCCGCTAGTTTTAACCGCAAAGCTATAGTAACGTGACGTATTTTGACGTTTTTGACTTTTTTTGAAATGTTTAAAAAGCCATAACTTTTTAACGCCTTATTCGATTTTGATGTTCAAGATGGCATTCGACGCAGTTTTTTGAGACCTAAAAACGTTACCGAAAATGCAAAATCGGTTTGTCAAAAAATCTCTAAGTTATTGAAAAAAAAACACTTTTTTTGAAATTTTTCGACAACGATATCTCACGAATGAATCAACCGATTTTAATTTGCAAAACGGCATTCGACGTGGCTTTTTAAGCTTGAGAGCTGATTAGGTTATGAAATTGATCGATGCAATAGCCAAAAAGATATGCACAAAAAACATCATTTTTACCAATTGTTTTTTTCGGTTATTTTGAAATTTTTTTAAATCTACCGGCTCGAATCGGTTCAAACTTACAGGGAATCTAAGTTAGATGGAACTCTTTGGAACGCTTTTTATTTCATTCCGATCGGTCAAGCCGTTCAAAAGTTATAAGAGGTTTACATACATCCACACACACACACATCCACACGTACATACAGACATACAGACACCCTCGTAAAAATAGTCAGGGGAGGTTCCTAAGACCTCAAAACGTTGAGATCCGATGAAAACTCGATTTTCGAAAAACGGAGTGAAACCAATAACTTCCCGATTTTAAAAAAAAAATTAATTTTTTTTAGCGGGTAGTTAAAAAATGTAGGTGACATTATATAGGTATTGCCTCATACTTTCTATCTCCTTAACTGTCAAGGCGCCTTCAACATTTTTTTTTATATTAAACCTAATTATAAATGAACATAAAATACCCACTTAATATAAATGTCATCTTTTATAATAACTCATTAAAATAAAAGAGCTTATTAAACAGATATTATAAGTTGACATAAATACATCTGTCAATTGGAAGGAATGACTTGTCATATTTTAGACTGAAGATCATTATTAAAACAAGATACGACTACCGATTAAGGCCATGATATAATGGTTGCTGGCGACTTTGATACGCGATTTAATTCTTCTCAACGCAACTCGATAAGAAAATGATTTGTTTCAAGGCAGCAATGTGATGCTATCACGAATACTGGAGGCATGGTTACTTTTAATCTTCCATCAGTCGGTTGGAGTTAAAAGAAGAATTTCGTTACTCAACATAAATTTATTCTTTTTTTTATATAATATGCCTACTTTAAAAGATAGACTAGTTAGTTGTTTCTACTAAATAGTATTGTAAAATATACTTATTGTGCGTAATAAATGAAATCAACCAAACAAATGATGGAAATGAAACACAAGACACATGTAATTGCAAGGAAAAATACCTGCACATTTTAATGCGGTGTCATTCTACGAGGGTTGTCTTTTTAGTTTCGCATCTAGCAATAAAGACTTAGAGTAGGTACTTTATTGCTTTTCAAACATGTCTTATCAAGATCGATACCAATCTTTAGCTGACACCTGCAAAATCGCTGGTTTAAAGGCATCAATTGCTTTTTTGGCGGCCAGAATCGCTGCCCACGCATTAAATTCTTGATCCTTGGAAACGTCAAGGAGTCATTGGGACTTGAGTTGGGACTATACTGTGGATGTTCAAACAATTCGATGTTTTGAAACTCCAAAAACTCGATTGTCTTTTGGGCAGTTCGAGTACTTGCATTGCCCTGATGTAGGATGAATCGCCGCTGTGCGTTGCTTCGTCGGAGTTTCACGATAACTTCTGGTAAACAAACGTTAATATACCAATCGGAAGAAATCGATCTTCGATCCTCTAAAGCAATTGTTTCAACATTACCAGATTTTGACACAAAAATTTGGACCATTTTCTTTGACACACTTCGAGAACGGATAAACACGAGTCGAAAGGATGGTTCATAGGGTAATGCTCTAACCACTAAGCTATGAATGCCTAGCCCCCAAATCGTTTTTCGGTCGTTAAATTCAACTCATAGCTTAGTTGCTAGAGCGTCATCACGTAGAGCTGAACGTTGCAGGTTCAAGTCCTGCTGGATGCGAAATTTTTTCAATTTCTCCTTAATGACATTTAATATATTCTTGTTGGTACACCTACTAAAAAATTTCAATATTTTAGAATTTTCGAAAATGGCTTTGTTTAATTAAAATGATATTTAGGCGAGTTCAAAAGAAAAAGAAGAGAGAGCATAGATCTAGGTACATTTGAAGTTTCAAAATTTATAAAATTTTGGCGTGTACGTAATTAATTTAATAAAAGGAATTGAAGTTAACCGGAGAAAATGGTTATTTCTAAATGTACGTATCATTTCGTTAAGTTTCACAGTCAATTTAATTAATTCTACAGACTTGTTTACTCATCAAAACAAATTCAATCAGTTTCCGCTCAAGATGTAGAATGATTAATAATTTTGAGCGAATCAGCACACAAATGTGCAAGAAACAATGGATGATAAATCGCTAACATCAATCATATTCTGAACTGTTGATATAAAACATGCCCACGTTCAGTTCCGTTGACGGTAATGACTTAACACAGGCCTCAGGTTTGACAGAAACCGGAATATGCTGTGATTTACGGACTCTTGCCCTCTTGCTTGACCCTCTAGTGCCTTTTGGACGGTAACGGAAATATATTTTGCTGTTTTAAACTTGATGGATGAAGGAAAACCAAACAGTATCACAAAATTTGTACAAAGATTAAGGTTGCTGATTAGATATAAGATTCATAACAATTTATACCACACATTTTTGAAAATAAATCATACCTAAAGTGTTATTTTGTTGGAAACGAAAATATTGAGTATATACATATACGAGGGTAGTGTAAAAAGTTTAGTAAATTTTTATGGGTTAATTAAATTGTTGATACTAACTAACCACAATGTTCTGCAAGAAAATGTTTTGTGGAAAAAAAGCGTGTGGAATTCGAGGAATTCCGATGGAAGCGAAACTTTCTATGTTATCTTTTACAGAGGAGTAAGCAAGTAAAAAATATTTTTGTAATAACAAAATTCACTAAATAAATAAAATAAAACAGTAAATATAAATTTTAAATAAATACTATCTTAGTTTCTTAATCCCCAACCTCTGTTACCCATACAGGTGTCGAGGTGGTGGCTGTTTATCTTGGTTTTCCATATATTTTTTCCATTGTTTACGGTCTGCAACCAAAGCCTTTGCGTATCTCCAGTTTAAATTTCTTTTGTTTAGCGCCACTACTATAGTATTTTTCTTGGCCTTCCACTGTATCCCTTTCTGGCACATCCATTTCTCATACTTTTTTGACTATAGGTGTGTCTTGCATACGTATCATGTGCTCGAACCATCGCAGCAGATTATTTTTTACCGTTTGTAGAACTGGTGTTGTTCCCAGAAGGTTTCTGATTATTTCCTTTCTTATTTTATTTATACCTGTTATGCATTCTATTTTAAATGCTTGGATTCTCAATTTTATTCTCTCGGTTAATATCCATGATTCACTACTGTAGGTCAAGATAGGCACAATGATTGATTTGAATACCTGTACTTTCGTCCCCTTTCGCTATTTCTCTTTTTCCAAACAAGGAATTAGCTATTGAGTAGTATACCTTTCTCGCGCTGCTTAAACTTAAGTTAATCTTGCTTTCCATTTGACACAGCTGATTAATTGTTGCTACTAGATATTTAAAGCTTTGATCGGCTCATTTTATATGGTTATTCTTATAGGATTGTACCTCTTGGCCGCCAAGAGTGCCTCTTATTTTGCTGTGTTGATTGTGAGACCGTATTCATCGAGCACAGAATTCCATGTATTTAAGATGCGTTGTAACTGGACTTCAGTCTAAGCAAAAAGCACAAGGTCATCAGCTTACATCATCTACCTAATCTCCACTGTTTGCAGATGTCTTATTCCAACTCTGGTTCCACGAATGCTTTCTCCAACTTTTCTTGCCAATTCGTCCATTAATATTATAAGTAGTAGTGGGCTCAAGATGCTTCCTTGTCTTACTCCCTTGCTTGTTTCAAAATTCTTGGACTTGAGGTTATTTGGTCTTACATAGTTTCTACAATGCTTATATTGATTTTACTGCTTCCATCAGTTTCTGGGACATACTATATATATATATATATATATATATACTATCATAAAACTAAATTTTGTATAAAATAATAATATATTGTAAAATACAAAAATTAGTATATAAAATAGAAAGGTACTGGTATCTGCCGAGTATACCATGTACTTTCCATACTGTATGTCTACTACATAAATTTATAAGAGAAAGAGCTAGAGAAAGGATAAGTAACAAAGATATCTCCCGTACGAGGAAGCTCTTTCTTAGTTCACAATTTTTTTTTCAAATTTAAAAATGTTTATTTATAAAGTTTACATGTTTTCTTAAGATTAAATAGAAATATTTAAATTTTTCCCTATACCCTGCTATAGGACTTAGTGTCCTTTTCAGGGTAGTGCTACATTATAATGTTTCCTGCTTTTTACTATAGGAGTTGTCTGTGGCAACTTTATCCTGTTTAAGAAAGACCATTTAGCAAGTTCTTCCTCAAACAGTCTGTTTCCAGACTGAGACAGGTCGAACTTGGGTCGAGGGTAACCACAGAAAACCTCGGCCTACTTTCTGTACAATAAGTTCCTAGCCTATATTTTATTTATTACATATTTATGATTATTAGCGTAGGGCTAGTGGGGCCTCTTCTAAGTGGTCTTGGAGCTCTTATGGAAGTTGTTGTCTTGCTGCTTGGAGTAGCCTCAGCTGGGGAAGTGGAAGTTTTCTTCGAGGTTTCCTCTGGATGACTCTGTGACCTCTGTTCCAGGGGGTCAGAAGAGTATCCTGGGCCCGGGTGTTGGGGCCCTGCAGGGTCCTGGTGGCATACTTCTGTTGGAGTTCCTGTAACCGAAAAGGTAAGGGTGTAGTATCCTTGCTATTGTGGTAAATGTAGGTGAGATTTGAGGGGTACCAAGGGGGAAGGTATTGGCATTTGCGTAAAATTCTTCGCTCAGTTGCGGCCAGGCGGTTTGTCTGATGGGGAGTGAGGGTAAAAATGGTATAGCCTTATAATCGACTATAGGTCGAATATATGTTTTGTAGCTGTGGAGTAGAGTTTTTGGTTGACATCTTCCAATCCGTCCACACAACGCTCCAAGGAGAGAGGCTCGTTTCCTCATTTTATCGAAAAAATGAACGAATTCCTAGGTCTAAGTGTTTTTTCTGTTCCTTTAGCTGGCTGAAATTTTTGACAAATAAAGATTCCATCACGTTCATATTCAAAAATTTTGAACAAATAAGTAAATTCATTTGTTTGTGTAGAAACTTTTCCCTACTAAATAATCTGAGAATAAATTTGTTGAATGAAAAGTATGTACAAATAATGTAAAAAAGAATAGGTTTAGTTCGTTAAAAATTAGATTTTACTACAGAATTTGTCATCAATATTACCCTAAAGCGTTTTACTGTTATATTGTGAAAAAAAACACAATAAATAAAAAGTTATTGCAATATTTATCATACTAACTTAAATATTTTAAACAGAACTTCAGTATCAAAATATCTATACGTAGGTAAATAACTTACAATTATCGCTCCCAAGAAATGTAATTAATTGAGTTAAACTGAAGATAAAATATACCTGAAAGTATCTTAATGTATTACAACGATTAATACGTTATTTCAGTTAATTGATTTAAAGCACTGAGTGTAATTATTAAAACTGGGAGGAATAGCTATAATTTTGACATTAACTGATAATTTAAACGAAAGCACAAGCTATTAACATGTCTCTGTTTAAGAACAACTGAATAAGAGTTGATTTAAATTTGCTGGGAATGTTGTAGAATGCCGGCAAGTTTGCAAGATAACTGACAGTTATTTATGATGTCCATATGCAAACTGTTTGAGCTCAGGCCAGCGAACAGCGGGTTCATAATTAATGCGATAGCGGCAACTTTTATGAATAGCAGCGCTGATTCCCTCGATTTATTACCGAAAGCACTCTCAACATCAACGAACAGCTTTGAAGAGAGCCGCATCGAAGTCTTCTAACTGTTATATTCACCTATGCAATCGACATTATCTCTTTTGTACTTAAATCCGTTCGGGTGTTGCTTATGACCGTTTAATATAAATAATGATAGTCATTTTATTCTTGTTTTAACTCACTTGTGTACTACATAGTTTACAATTATTTAACATAAAGCGATCTCATTTTTACGCTTATGCCTTCTACCTATAATTCTGCGCACACTTTTTACTTACTTTACTCGACGCTCCTGTATATTTAAAGATTGTTCCAATATTATTGGACAAAATTTGGATCGATCGAGAAGATTCTTTTCCTACTACCTATACTTTTGCAACAAACTTTTACAACTTTGTTGCGCATAATATGACGTAGCCAGATCAGGTTATAATTTTAATGGCATTTGGTGTTATGTATAAAAAGGAACAATTTTATTAGATTAACATAACGAAAATCAATAATTACTTTAAAGCAATCTTATTATTCCGCGTATGTCTTTCATGAAATTCTACAGTACTTTTTGTTTAATTTACTTGACGCATTTTTTGTATATCTTTTAAAATTGTTTCAATATCATTAGAATGAATTTTACTAATAAACTTTACAGAAGTTTCAACTTTGCTGCGCATAATGACATTACCAAATCAGGTTTAAATATAGGATGGTTATTGGTGTTATCTATGCAAGAGAATAAAAAATATTATTCAGCATTTTGCAATCTTTTTTCGCATCTGAGAGATCGTTTTCTATGGAAAACCATTCATTATAATCATCTATTAGTTAAGAATTTTCCAACAGCTCCTGTTCTGAGTTTTGTTAGACCCCATGTTTTATTTTCTCCATAGCAAATATGATTAAAACTAAAGTACCTATGTAAACTGAGAATGGTTGTACCAGATTGTAGAAGTTAAATATACACGAGACTTTTAAAAATTTCTTCGCCTCGTCTTTTCTCATCTTGAAATCGAGACGGAATCAACCCTAAACTATTTTGAGGCGGGTTCGATCTAATCCTTCGAGATGTCTGTTAAGGGTCCTCGAACATAAAAGAGTGCCGATTAAAAAAAATTGTATACAATAACTTACTGTTTTTAAATCCAATTAATGTATCAAAAACAGTTATACGTTTTATCGAGACGGGTTCGAGATGAGACATGTATTCTAATCTATTTTAATAAAAACTAAAGACTAACATTTTGTAATTATGACTCCAACTATTTTACATAATACAACTCTTACATTCAGGTGTAGGAACTTGTAACGAAGTGATTCCAAAATATCAGTGAAGAAAATTTCCAAAAATATTTAGGCTAGTGTGTTAAATAAACCATATCCCACCAAAAACATTTTCATGTAAAATGTTGCCAAGACGAGCCCATATGACTCGCACTGTCAAAAAGTTATCAGATCTCATGTAGAGCCAAGCTTCTAACACTACACGCCCTAACTCTACAAGGCCTAACTTCACAAACTCTACACCTTAGTCAAAATATGTGCCTTGGCCATTTCGCTACATTCACATCGGCGTAAGGTGAAAAATCAATTCACTGTTCATTACTTTTGTGTTATACAATAGTTCTTGTAGTAACGAACGGCCAAGCCACATATTTTGACTAAGGTGTAGAGTTTGTGAAGTTAGGCCTTGTAGAGTTAGGGCGTGTAGTGTTAGAAGCTTGGCTCTACATGAGATCTGATAACTTTTTGACAGTGCGAGTCATATGGGCTCGTCTTGGCAACATTTTACATGAAAATGTTTTTGGTGGGATTTCATTTCTTTTTGTAAGTTGTTTGTAACAAATTTTTTTTTATTTATGTCTAAGACAATCGACAATCAACAAAACAAGACAATCGACGCGCTCGCTGTCAAGGACAATTTTTTTTTATTTTTAGCTACTGTGTGGACGTAAGAGGCAGGAGACGTTCGCACACTTCTATTCATTCATATTTATATGATCTGATCTGAAGTATATGTCTCTCAATATATGTCGATTAAATTTTTTTTTTTTTTTTTTTTTTTTTTTTTTTTTTTTTTTTTTTTTTTTTTTTTTTTGACAAGGAGTACCTATATATATATATATCTGGGGGCACCAAGTTTTAGATTTTAGATTAGATTATTAGATTAGACCTCTCGCGTCATCAAAATTTAATTTAAAATTACAGGTCTCATACAAACTCCCATCCCCTAGTTTAAGTGGTTGGGGGATGAAAGTTACAAGTTTTATAATTTTTTTGTTGTTTGTGTGCTAATACTAGCTTACATACAAAATTTAAGCTTTCTAGGACATTAGGAAATACCTTAATAATTTTGATGATCATCAGTGAGTCAGTAACGAAATCAGCGTTTTTTAGATATAAATAAAATCTGAAGTATAAAAGCTAATGTAATTAAAACTTAATATGTTCAATAAGTCCGCTATTGACAATATATCCCGAAAATTTTGTTGATCTAGCATAATCCAAACCCAAGTTATGAGGGTTCAAAAAAACGACGAAGCGCTTCGAGAAAAGGTAGGTAGTGCCCGTGCGCTTCGCTTGGCTCGTCTTGGCGGGGGCACTACCGTGCCCCCAGATATTAAAAAATATATTCTTAACGTTCGAATCTTCTTAATGGTGGAGTCCCCCATGTCACTAAATTGAATAATACCTAGTAGGTAATGTAATAGCAGCATCTCTACGGATTCCTTTTAAAATGATTCTTTAAGATTAAAAATTTTGACAATCTACTACATAAAATTAGCTTGTCTTTTTTACTGTCGAAATTACCAACAAACACTCAAAAAATGCCAGTCAGTACAAAAGACAAGTTGTAATACCTAAATATTTTTTTATATGGTGTTGAAATAATTTCGTAGCGTTTTACAAACGATCGTGTAGGTAGTACCTACAGTATCTGAATTGTAATCTAAAATAATATATACCTACATCGTGAAATAGCTGTCTTTGCACGTAATTTACTTAACATTAACTTCTTGTGAATAATAAAAACCAACTATAGTTTTTACTATATTAACTATGTGAAAATTTGTGTCAAATAGATTGTTTTTGCAGGAAGTATCACTTCATTACTTTAAATGTGAACAAAATTGCTGCTAAAGCTGATCGTGTTTTAGTGGAAGTTATTTGCACCTTTTAAAGCTGGTGATTTTCAATTTAATGTCAAGGAGCGATCTGTTTGGGCATGATCCAGAAAGAAGGACATTGGGTTCTATATAAATTAAAACCAAGTGGCATTAAGGGGCGTTTTTTAATGTGTAAACTGCTGATTTAACAGAAGAAGAGAAAACTTTTTTAAATCGAATAGTCACCGGCGATAAATAGTACATTCCGTAACGAGTGCGGAAAGCAGGTGATCCCATCACGAGTGCGTGATAAAAAGCACGAGTGATAGGATTACCTGCGAACCGCACGAGTTGCGTATTCTATTTTTCATCACTCCGTGAGGAAAGCTCTTGAATTTGTCTAAAATAAAAGGAAAGAAGATAATAAAAGTACTATTAGGTCTGATCCGCCTGGACCGCGAAGGCGCTAAAGGAGGGTTGGGGGATGCGGACCCCCTCCCATTTAAAACAAAAATTATTAGAGTTAAGAAATTATAACATTTTTATTAAAAAAAAATAGTTATTTATGATATGAGTGTTAAAAGTGAGGTTTTATTTTGTGAGTGAAAACGTTTGTGAAATGAGCGGAGCGAATTGAACAATTTTACGAACAAAATAAAATCACTTTTAACACAAATACCATACAATGTTTTTTGTACAACTTCCCTATTTTGATAATGAAACGAGCGAATTTGCAATGACAATAAACCAAACCGTGTTAAAAGTAAACTAAACCGTGTTAAAAGTAAACTTGTTTACATGGCAACGTGTTAAAAGTATTTTTAACACGCTGCTATGTAAACAATCGTTTTTAACATTGTTTGCTATCATTAAAAGTGTCACTTTTAATGACAGTTGTACAAAAACATTTTTTTATTACAAAATTATGTATAGTTGAATCTTGAATCTTTGTTAAATACGTTAAATGTAAATTTGAACAGTTGCTTAATTCTATAGACATATATTTTTTTATTCAACTTAAGTATATTAGATAATAATTGAGAATCGACAAAATCTGTATTTAGTAATGAAATGTTTGATTGATTATATCGTGGTGCATTTACTACCGCGTTATCAGATGCAAAACTATTAGAAAATTCATCCTCAAATTCACTTTTTATCTCATTTATTTTTGATTGGGAAACACTTATCATTTCTGTTTCGGTCATTCATTGCTTTCCGCACGGTCCTGCATGGTCGAAAGCAGTGCTTTCCGCACGAAGTGATGAAAAAATTTATATTTCGTAACGTTGAAGGAAGCATTGCTTTCCGCACGGTCCTGAATGGTCGAAAGCAGTGCTTTCCGCACGGAGTGAGGAAAAAATTAATCCATTACGACCATTTGAAGTACAGAAAGTCATTAGTTTAGCCCAGCAAACCATCAACATCAGTGGCAAAGACAAATATTTGTGGGTCTAAGCTTCTGCTTTGTGTTTGGTAAGACCAGAATAGTTTGATTAATTATGAACATCTAAAAATAAATAAAATCTTAAAATCTGGAAATTGCTACCGAATATAATTAATACGATTGAGCTATGCATTGAAAAAAAAACGGCAGGAATACTTTAATAGACAGGACAAAGTCATTTTGCTTTACGACAATGCTCGTCTGCATGTCACAAAACCGGTACAAATATACTTGAAAACACTTGTTGGGAAATCCTACCGCACCCGATGCAGTTTCCAGATGTTGGAGCGTTTGTTTCGTTTTTATCCTGTCTGAGCAGGAGTTCACTTCTTACGAATATTGTCAAAAATTGGTCAAATCGTGGATTGCATCCAAAAACGAAGAGTTTTTCCGACACGGTATTAATTTTCTGTCCGGAAGATGGCGAAAAGTAGAAGAAAGCGATGGACAACATTTTAAATAAAAAAACAAACGCTTCGAATGAATTCCAATCCCAATAAATAAAACAAATGCAAAGATTTATGGTTAGAACATAAACTGAAAAATAGAAAAAAATCGGATCTTCCTGTGTCCTATTTCCTTACATTCAGTTAACGCGTACCTATAAAAAACAATTTTATAAATTTTAAGTATTCGATTTTTATTAAATTTGTACCAGGATAACAGAATGCAAATTTCCAAGTTTACAATAAGACCATATTTTGTACAAACTAATTAAATTAAAAAAAAAAATTTAAAGACTAAGGTTGCAAATCATATCTTGTAGTAAACCCATTAACCCAAAGACAATATACCTATTACTGTTGCAGCAGGAATTCAATTCATTAAACATAACAGCACGAACTATTTATCTATAAAATTTGTAACTAATAAAATCAAAGTATTAGTTTACACAACATTACTCCTGCAACTCTTCGTGATTTTCAGACCACGTGTAACAAAGATGGTCCTGAACGCCGACGAGGCGTGGTTTCAGCAGGAAAGGCGGACCATGGATGTGACGTCGCTAATCAACATGGCTGCGATGCTTTGAAATTCCTGCTGCCGAAGTGGAAGTCATTCTAATATCCACACATTTAAGCAATTTTATACCACTTACATAGAAAAAGGTAAAAAATCTTTTTATTACCTACTTTGAGTCCTTAGATATGGGTATCATTTAAAAAATATTTTTGTCTGTAGGTATTGAATACATTCATATAAACACAGACACGTGAATTCCACCAATCTTCCTGCAGTAAAAGTTTATACCACCTGTTGAGGCGAATAGTAGGAATGTAATGAGAATCAGTTTGAATGCGCAAAGAAATTTTGTTTAATTAATATTATATATTTTTTCTTACTTCTAAATATTTAGTCCAGAAGTTAATGTAGTAAATTATTAAATTTTAGTTATTGATTGGTCTGTGATGATATCGTTAATTTGTTAATTAGGGTATTTTTTAATAATTTGCCAATTAAATAAACAAACTTTCAGTTAACAGTTATCTGTATGTAGGTATGTTTATCTTTCCACTTGAGTAGAAGACTAGTTATACTTCCGTGCTAGTCAAATGTCCCCTCCGCCCTAGAATCTTTTGAAGGGTTAGGTACACTTCGTAATAGTAAAATTTGAAGGGATGAAATAGACGGATGTACCTACCTATGCCTCTCAACTAGTCATAACAGGTGACGTAATAATTATAGTTGACGTTAAAGAGCCATTGTGACCGAGAATTTTAAAAGGGACGTTATGGAAAGTGGTAGGTATATAGTTTGACAGATACCTATTCAATCATACTTATTTTGTTTGGGTTTAAGCTGATTTTAATGAAAAAATTTAATAAACACTAAAATTGTGGTTTCGCATTTAATTAATAAAGATTTAAAAACCAGTTCTTAAATTATGTGTTCAAAATCTGCTCTACTTACTTCCTGTCTACTAAAATCGTGTTGTACTTGTTCAAATGTGTCGGTGATAATTGCCCTACATTCTTCAACAATTCATTGTTTCAAAATGTCAATACTGTCGGGTGGTGTAGCGTAAAGCCCCACAGAAAAAAATCTAATGGTGTGAGGTCCGGTGACCGAGCAGTCTATTCTATCGAACCTAATCATCCAATTCCTCTACCTCGATATTGCTTATCTAGGTAACGTCTTACTGCATCATAATAGGTGCAGGAGCACCATCTTTTAAAAACGCTATTTCCAAGTTGCCAAATTAATCTGGAGTATCATCCAGAATTTCAAGAATTAGATAGATAGCTCTTTATTATTTCTAAAGTAGTATAAAAATGTATATTTATAACCTCTCAATTGTGGTTTGTACCATATCCAGGTACCTACACTTCACCGGTTAAGTTAACAGTAAGAAAAACAGGCTCAACTATGTGGTGTTTCAAAATACCTGCCCAAACGTTAATTTTTCCAGGAAATTAAGGTCGTTTTAATACAAGATTTATTAGCAATCTTTTAAAATGATATCAAGTAAACTGGGTTTTTCATATTTTTTGTAAACGGAAACAGATTGAGTTAATGTAATCTAATTCTTCCTGGTGTGTATATACATAACGATCTTTACCCTGTCTTAATCTACAATGCTGGGTTGCTCTGAGGTACTTCAGCCTACTTAGATTTTTTTCTTCTTCCTAAAGTAAAAATTTTCAATTTTCCTATTTTCCAATATTCTTTGTAAACAGAAACAGATTAGGTTATTGTAATCTTGTTCTTCTTAGTGTGAATATACCTACATGACGAGTTTTGGCGATCATCATGGCAATCTTTACGTTGTCTTCTACAATGCAGTGATGTTCTAAGGTACCTCAACCAGAATGTTATTTTTTCCCCAAGTAAGCTCTCCAATTTTTCAATATTCTTTGTAAACGGAAACAGATTAAGTTATCGTAATCTTGTTCTTGTTGGTGGGACGAGTTTTGGCAATCATCATGACAATCTTTACTCCGTCTTCTAAAATGCAGGGATGTTTTGAGCTACTTCTTGTTATTCCTAAAGCTAGCTTTCCAAGTAGGTACTGTATTTTGGACATACCCGAATTCATTTCATATAATGCGTCCGAAATACTATAGTTTTTGAAACTTACCATGAACACTCTTGGCTACACTCCATCATTTTGATGACTTCTTCTTTTGTGACTGTAATAGTCCGTTGTATCTTGGGATTTCAATGTTCAAATTTTACTGATATATCTTCGTTTTTTTAATTCCTTCGTCTAGTTTCTACTGGCAAATAAGTTTTTTCGTATAATTTAATAAAAAAATGAAGTTATTAGTGAAAAATGACCAAAATTACGGTTTTTGTGAACTGTCAGTGGTGTTTTACGAAAGACGTGAGGATTTGTGTCACTCCAATACCTCACATTTAATGTGTTAACATTTCCATTCAGGAAGAGGGTACTTTCGTTGCTGAAACGAATTGTTTATATGTAATCTGAATGTTGGTTAATTTGTATGAGTGAAATTTGTTTTTTAGCCAACACTCGGTGTAGTGTCTTTGACACAATAATAGACGCAACCATTTTCTGCAATTAAGTATGTCATTTTTTTTTATCATTGTTGGTCGACCAGATCGTTTGGCATCTTGAACACTACTTGTTTCTTCAAATTTCCGAAGAAGCTGACTCAAATAAGTTTTCGATATACCTATATAAAAATGGATAGCATAAAAACTTCTTCATGGTGGAATATATACTATTTGACTGTCAATGCTAGTTTTTAAAATCAGTTTTCTGTTTATCTACTATTATGTACTTATAAAAATTTATATAAAAGATTTTTTGCATAATTCTCGATTAAAATCGACAATATAATAATGTACTTAAAAAAGAAAATAAATTAGTATATCGCAACATTGATGAATGATATACGAGTGTGCCAAACAGATACGGGTCATTCCAGTACGTTGCCATTGGTGTTGTCGTGGTTTGTGACAAACTGTTGAATGACGAGGGAAAATAAACACAGCCTCTGTCGAGAAGGGTATAAATAGTTTCATTAATCTTTTTTTACTTTTGAACGACAACGACATACAAATGGACGGGCATCTGTCTCAGTCAGGAAATCATTATTAACTGTTTTTAAATTATGTATTATACAGACGTTTGCTGTATAATAAATCATTTGACGTCTATGGTATGATATTGCTCTAATTGGTAAGAAGAAATAATTCAATTTGGATGTGTACATACACAATATAGGTATGTTAATATGTTAGTATATATGTTTATGGTATTTTATCGTTATAAGTTATGATTCGGGTTATGATTATTCAATCCATAGACATAACTGCCATCTGACAAGTAAGAAACAAAGAAAAGTTTTACAAACGTATGAGAGTATGAAAGGAAGACGGAAGGAATATTACGCAAATCTGCTGAAGGAAAAAAATGAGAAAGATATATTTAAAGATGGCATTGTAAATTTTGGAATGGAAACGAAGAGTGCATTAAAGAAAATAAACAAAGGTAGTGAGAAAAGGTAGTGAGAGCAGTGGTAGCGGATGGGATATCAGTAGAAGAACACAAGGTGCTAAGTGATAATGGAGTGAATATTCTATTGGACCTGATAAAATAAAAGAGAAAATATCGAGTAAATGGAGAAAAATCATACTTACGCCAATCTATAAAGGAAAGGGAGATGTGTAAGGAGGTAGTAACCATAGAGGCATTAACTGAAGTCACATACTTTGAAAAATTTTGATAAATGAGAAGAGGTTGAGAGAAGAGACGAGTATAAGTGAAGAGCAGTTTAGATTTATGCCTGGGAGACGAACCACAGATGCTATTTTTATTATGAGAAAAATGAAGAAGAGATGTCATGAAATACAGCGTGATATTATTATTTATTATTATTAATTCCTTTATTTAGCTAATGCTAATATTACAATAAATACAGACTTTAGTTTCATCAGTAAAATATAAAATACAATAAGTTAAAATATATATTTTTTTTTTAAAGGAACATCCACATAAAATTAAAACCAGTTCTAAAGGCTGCTATTGTTTCTGGAGAAGTACTGTTCAGTTAAATAAGATGTGACACGGGTCTTGAAGGTAGTTACAGAATTTATAGTTTTAATTTCCTCTGGAAGTGCATTGTAATGATCCAGACCTTTAAAAAACAATGAGTTCTGTGTTGCAATTTTAACAACATTATCAATATAGAAGTTATTTCTATTTCGTGTTTGATAATTGTGCACATTATATTGATATTCAAGCTTTTCCTGTAGGTAAGTCGGAAGTAATCCATGTTTGATTTTATGAATAAAAATTAGTACATTCCTTAGTAAGAAATTTCTGACAAGATAATATTATTCGCATTGCTCCATTTTGTAATTTTTGAAGTCTGTTCAACTCATTTTAATTTAGTAAAAAAAGTATTGTAGAACAGTAATTGAAGTGGGGTAGAATGATGGTATTATATATAATACATTTAGTCCATTGTGAAAGACCATACGAACTTCTAAATAGGAAATTTAATTTAAATAAAATATTCTTGATAACTGCGTTTGCATGGTCTGTGATTTTCATCCGTTTGTCAATCATTACCCCTAAATACTTGAATTTTTCTACCAATTGTATAGAATTACCTCCAATTGTGATGTTATATTGTTTATCGACAAATTGTTTATAGCCATAGTTATTAGTTATCAACATGTATTTAGTTTTATTTGTATTGATTTTTAATAAATTATTGCAACACCATTTGTTAATATTTTCTAGTGTTTCATTAATAACTCTAACTAACTCATCTAAATTATAAGATGAAAAGTATATAAGGGCATCATCGGCAAACAGATGACTGACACATTGGCCCTTAAAATCAACAATATCATTGATGTAAATTAAGAAAAACAGGGGACCTAATATACTGCCTTGAGGGACACCTCTGCTATAGTTTATTTCTTCTGCTAAAATGTTGTTTACTTTTAACTTTTGTTTTCTGTTTTTCTAAAGCTTCTCCTGCTATACCCACACTTTTAAGTTTTTTAACTAAACGGTTTTGATCAACAGTTTCAAATGCTCTTTGCAGATCTAAAAAAACTGCCAATGTCGGACAATTTTTATCAAATTTGTATTTCCAATCATATAGAACATATTGTATAGCTGATTCACAGCTATGCCTACTCCTAAAACCCGATTGCATTTTAATAATAAGTTTATTTTGTTCTAAAAAATTAATAATCTGCTCAGCAACAACTTTCTCAATAATTTTTTCAATCCAACTTAACATACTGATTGGCCTTAAATCTGAGGCTTTATTCGAGTTTTTTATTTTAGGAATGGGCACCACTGTAGCAACTTTTAAGGCATCAGGTATTTTTGATGTTTCTAAAGAGGAATTTACCAAATTTACGATTGGTTCTGAGAGGTTGGAGATGCAATTTTTTTAAATATTAATGTTAATATCATCTGTGCTACTTTTATTTTTCATTGAAAAGAGAATTTCTTTTAAAGATCCACCGTACTTAATTGGAATTTTTCAAGAACTTGTCCGTTATCTAAAATTTCATAATCGGGTATTGTGCAATCAATCATATTAGCAATTGATTGGACACTGTCTATGTAATATTTATTTAAAGCATTGGGTATTTCAAAAATATCTTTCATAATCACATTATCTTCTAGTTCAAGTTCCAACAGATCATTTGACTTACTATTTCTAGGCATCAAACATTCAAGAGATTTCCACATTTCCTTTGAATTTCCCCTATTTTCATATATATTTTGCTCTATGTACTTAGCTTTTTCAGTTCTAATTACATTAACGGCCCTATTTCTATTTAATTTGTATTCATTCCAATTGTCTTCCGATTTTTCTTGTGAATATTTTTTATATGCAAGGTCTCTACACTTTGTGGCAGTTTTTACTTTTTCATTCCACCATTTTTTATATTTAGGAAATATTTTTCCACGCTGATTTCATAGGTGTGCCGGAAAAGTATGCCCGATTAGTGCAAGAGATGTGTGAGAGAACAACAATGAAAATAAAAAACAATGTTAGGGTTTCAGAGAGATTTGTGGTGCATGTAAGGTTCCACCAGGAGTCGGTACTAAAGGGATAAAAGGTGAAGCTCCATGAGATGTGATGTTTGCGGTTCATGTTGTGATTGTAGATATTTTTAAGAGAGACTGAAAGGCAAACTTAAGCAATGGTAGAAAGCACTTATGAGTGGAGGATTAGAGTAAGTAAGACGAATACTAAGTACATGACAACAGACGAGAAGAATGAGGCTGAAATTAAGCTACATGACCAAGTGCTGCCAGCTGTCCACAGCTTACAATATTTATGGTTTGTGCTAAAAAAGAATGAAGGATTAAAGAGTAAAATATAATAGAATAAAGTATGGAGAAGAATGAGTGAACTTTTTTGTGACAAAAATGTGAGCTCCAAAATAAAAAAAGAGAGTTGTAAAACCAACGTTGATGTATAACTTATAAACATGGTCAATAACGAAAAAGCAAAAAAAAACGTTAGAAGTGGTGGAGATAAAGCTGCATTCGATGCGTGCATTAACAAGGAGAGATAAAGTATTAAATGAGAGAAATACGAGGTAGGTGCAGTGAAAATGGGACAGATGAGCAAGAAAAACCAAGAAAATGGCTTATGATGGCTGAGTAATGAAATTTTTGTAATAGAAGAATGTAAAATAGAAGGTAAGAGAAAGAGAGAAATACTGAAGATAAAGTGGATAGATAAAATAAATGAGGACCTGAAAAAAAAATGTAGAAGAGGGGATGGATTAAATAGAGTCAGGTGGAAACGATTGACACGGAAGGCTAATGCTGATTACATTTGTGAGAATCTTTCCTTTCCTATAGCGTGGCGTCAAAAATTTTAAAATTTTACATCCAGAAATGGTTAACTTGGAACACCAAATCAACAAAACAAAAGAATATAAAGTTTTTTCCAAAGTTTCCGAAGAAAAGAAAATACGTATTTCAGTGCAAATACGATTCTCGATAATATCAACAATATCCATCCAAAAATCAAATTTACATTGGAAATTGAGAAGGAGGGTCTCCTCAACTTTTTGGATCTCTCGATCAGAAGGGATGCCTCGGGGTTCGGCTTCGGAGTGTACAGGAAGCCCACTCAAACTGACCATGTGATAAACGCGACTTCCAATCATCCACTTCAGCATAAGATAGCAGCCTTCAACTGCTATATCCATAGGTTACTCAACGTACCGATGAATCAAAACGGTTTTAATTCTGAATTGAACATAATTAAACAAATTGCATTTAACAATGGCTACAGTCGCTTTTTAATTGATAATTTATTAAGGAAAATAAAAATAAAAAGGAATCATCAACTTTCCTCATCAGCACTTCAAGACAACACCTCATTTTATACCATCGATAAGCTGTTGAGGAGTGGCATCTATATGCTGAAGTGTGGGGATTGTGAAGCCACGTATGTGGGAAGGACTTCCAGAGCTTTGGGGGTACGTATAAAAGAACATTTACAAAGACTTGATAAATCAGCCTTCGGTCACCACCTTAAGTTTAACAACCACAAATTCGACCCGGGGCTGGACTCTAAGCTGTTAATAACAACTACAACGCGGAATTTTACTTTGCTAGATTTTCATGAAGATGTGGAAATCACAGCCAAAATGAACAATAATGTCAATTGCCTTAATAAACAAGTTAGTTTAAATAGAAACTTTACACCTTTACATAGATATCGCAAGGCCTTCGATGATGATAAGGTTACAACACCTTTAGCCTTTCGCAAGTGGGCTCATCCCCACTTAATGTGTTTGTTCTTTTCGTTCGATATTTTATTAACTTAAATCTTGAATCTAGCTTTCCATTTGTTAGTTAAAAACGACGATCTAATAATCCGAAATTT
The DNA here is from genome assembly GCA_964028335.1 of Altica lythri. NCBI lineage: Eukaryota > Metazoa > Arthropoda > Insecta > Coleoptera > Chrysomelidae > Altica > Altica lythri. Next base: position 47,138 of record CAXIIO010001139.1, on the reverse strand, counting down.
GCGAGTCCGCCTTGGTGTACGTCATTATTACTGAACACGGTCTGCTTAACGACATCTGTCTACGGATTGTCTTGTCAATGTCACTTTCTTCGCGTAATTAACCTCACTTGGCAAAATGTGACTTGAAACTTCCATCTGTGATAGAAAAACGATCGGAATTTATTACATTAATTATGAAGGCATCCTGTGATATTATGATAAGCTTTTAACATTGTTTTAATCTGTTTGTGATGTGTTTATTTCATGGAAAAGCCTTCGCAGTCTTGAGACTTGACAAGTATGTAACACTCTTAATTTTATATTAGATCTTTCTATTGTCACCATTGTAGGGGCATTGAGAATGTCGTAACTGACGACGAAAGCGCTCTGCATTTTTAAAACATAAAACTTTTGCACCGAAATACGTATTTTCTTTTCTTCGGAAACTTTGGATTCTCCAAACGGTGTATGCAGCTACTATTTGGGATAAAGTTTTTTGTTAATTGATAGATCAAATTTCTTGTTTTAAGATTAATTTGACATGTGACGTACGGAATTTAAGAGTCCCCCAACTCCTTGTCACATAATGTCATTTTTCGACGACTCAGTTCTCCCCTTAACTAATGATCTAATTTATGAATGGCCCCTTGCTGTCACTTGTCAAATCTGTCCTTTAAAGCAATACTACCAGCAGATGTTCAAAAAAATTTTACGTTTAATCGGTTATTAAAAGCATTAGTTGCCTAAAAAAATAATTCCTTTACTCGTTAAACAATCACATCTTAGTTTGATTGTGCTGTTGTGCTGAGTTTTTCATCAGTGATCTTTGTGATTTCTGTTGTAATTTCCTGTTTAATTGGTAGTGAGAAAAATATTTAATAGTAAAGTTAAATGTGCGGTAAAACAAACAGGGTTACATAAGGTTTCAAAAGTTGACACCACTGCCAATCAACTGTCTTAACAATTGAAGTTAACATTTATAAGGGACTTAATGTTAAAAGTTTTACTTTACATTTGTTATAAAAAGATGAATAAACAGCTAAGTAGTGGTAAATTCTTATACATCCCATAAATTCATATAACGAGTCAATGTTATTTGTTGTTCCTCCGTATATGATGAGAAAATATCTGTTTTCATCCATAGTTTTATTACTTACACATAAATAGTTAAACCATCATTTTACGGTACATACGGATACATAAAGATCCCTAATCACCCTGTAAATCTATAGTTTGTGATGATTATCGTCATTGAACGTTGACAGACAGCTGATGGCCGGGTTACTGCATAAGTAATTCCTAATAAAGAAAAGGCAGCTCACCGACATTCTTAGTCAATTGATGCTAACGATATGTTATCAAGGAATTTAAAAATAATTACATCGAACAACAGCCTGACTGAAGCATGTCTGTCCATCAATGTTCGACTATAACGAGTCGGGAGCTGAGAGATCTTCAGATAGTGACCCCGAACATCTCGAATGCCGTAGGAATATAGATAGAATTTTAAAAATTCTCTTTACTAGTGTATACTATGTTTGAACATTTATAACCAACCTTTTTCAGTACTTTTAACAATTAGTTAGAACGTACAATAAAATGTTTAACCATATGGTCATTACATTTTTTTTATTCAGTTGACCAACGAGTTACAAAACTTTCGAAATTTCACAAAAAGTGAATTTTTGTTTGTTTAATTGATTCATTGGAATTATGAAAACGACAACTGCTATTGTCTTAAAATTAAAAAAAAAAGACATGAAAATCAGAAATCCTTATTCACAATTATGATTAACAGAATACTCTCTATAATCTTGTTAAGATCGAGAGTAAATCTATTTTTATTATTTTGCTATATTGTTATTCAAGTATTTAGAATGTTGTCTGACTTTTCTCAGACTAATAAATGTTAAGTTTATGTGTGTATGTCGACACTAAACCGGAATTCAAAAAATCTGCCACTCTCCAACTTTTTGCAACTTAACCGTATATGTATGGTTTAGTCTCCGACTGACAACACTGTGAAAATCACCAAGTATATCGAAACTGTTCACTTCAATTACATTTGTTTATAAGGCATCGTAATTGTTGCTTGTTTTTTTTAAATACTTAATGGGAAGCAATCAATTCCTTGGATCTGATTTGAAAGAGATTGATTTACCATTTTTGTAGATGCAATCAGATGGAATGCTGGGCGGTAGATCTGAAATGAAACCGTAAAAAGTTACCATACCTACGAATAAATATGTCTTTTTAAGTAATTTATTATTACTGGTCAAAGCCTTTTTTGAAAAATAAAGGGTACTAAAAGATATTGCGATTTGTGTTGTATGGAGTGTGTGATATGATTTTAAAGAGGATGTCAATTTTAATTCTATAACGAGAAGAGCTATGTATGTTAAATATCGGATTAGAAATAATAAGAAATTTAAAATACAATAGTGCTTTATGTGCAGTCCGAGATTTCACGGTGGTCGATAATGGATTCTGAAATTGGTAATTATAATGCACACTGCGTAATACTGTGTTTGCAGTTTTTTAAACGGATTAAGTTTATTGTTTCCTGTTTTCATATCTGCATTTACTTGCTTCGAAAAATTTGTGATTCTCCGGATTCATGTACTCTTTAAAAAAGATGAAGAAGGTAACTGCCTTTTAACTGTCAAGAGTCCTAGAACCCGTCGTGGCATGGGTCGTGAATGGTGTACGTTTTTCACGTCTAGTTTTATTAATAACCAAACATTAGATTTACATAAAAAAAACAAATCAACCAGCTGGGTGATTTGCGTCTCCCTTTTTGGAAAAACATCCTTGAGCTAACCGATTTTTCTTTTCAACTTCATTCACAAATAAAGCTAGAAAAGTTAAAAATTACACTTTTTGGTAAGTCCGAAAAGCTGTGGGAATCTTAACAGGTCATTGCGACAACTTCTTTTTAGGATGAAATTAGAAGAATCGCCCCTATGCACAAGTTGCGAATAATAAGAGGAGACAGTAGAGCATATAATGTATGACTGCTCTGCTTTTTCTGAAATCAGAAGATCCGTGACCAGTGGCCAATGTCAAGGAAATCCCCCATCGAGTGTCTCATCACTTATTTTAAATCTTTAGGCCTGATCACAGCCTGAGTTTTTTTTTATTAAGGAATTTATTAATTTTGGATTTAAAGGCCTGCAAGTTAGGACGAGTAGGGAAGACGTGGAAAGGTAAGAAGTTCCACAATCTGGAGACCCTGGGGATGAAGGAACGATCAAATCGATCCGTTCTCGATGTCTGGCACTGAACAGTATAAGGGTGCATGGAGTCGGCACGTCGCGTTGCTCTAGCTGGTCTAGTAAGTGGAGGCACTATACAGCGGAGTTCTTCTGATCAAAATCCGTTTATGTATCGGTGAAACAAGGAGAGATCAGATACTGCTCTTGGGACAATGGGACTAGGTTTTTGGTAATACTGGTGTCGTTTATTAGTAGAATTGTTATCCCCACACAAGGGAAGTAGAAAGCACAATGAATGGGCCATATGTGGCATCAGTGCTGGAAGAGCACTTGCTCAGCCATTTCCAATTTTTCAGATCCAAATCCAGAAGGTTAAAGCTGAGGTTAGATTAATAATTAGAACTTTTTTTGTAGGATTTAGTAACTAGCGTAGGTAGATCAAATTGTATAAAAAAATTGTTTTTTCTATTTTAAATAAAAATATTAAAACAAACAGGATATAAAATAGTACCCCTAAGGAATCCCATAAAAAGTTGTGTAATGAGAGCGAGAGAGGGTATAGGATAATTCATATAACGTACGCGGACACTTTTTCTCAATTTACTGCTGTCGTCAAAGCTAACATAGAAACCTTCGTATTAAAAGTTATTTTATTAAAGAATAATTAACTACGTGTTGTTAAATCGCCAATTAACAAGTAAGTGTATCCGTAGTTTGCTAGTCAGAGCGTGACAGCTCAAATTTTTACTTTTTCCTCAAAATTTGTCGCTTGGCTAAGCGTTAAGTAAAAAATCTGTAGTAATACCAAATTATTATTTTGTTTAGGTCATGCATGAATAAAAGGCATTGACAGGTATTCTTTATGAGCCTCTATGAGAAGCGACAAATAATAAATTACAGTCTTTGTATCATGCGTCACTTGATTGATTTCATCTATATGCCGGCATAAAAGTAATACGATACTCTAGCGAGAGTCTGCACTCTATCAGTAATGAGAATCACTACCTCGAACGAGTAGAGATGGATCATAATTTAAGTTCAACGTCATTTAATTATTTTAAATATATGGTTCGAACAAAAAGCAGGCGGTACTAAATTTATAGAAAGTATCTAGTTTTATTAAAATATAAGAATTAATTTCTTATCAAATTTAGGGTAAATAAAAACAAAATTTATAATTAAATTTAACGAGGTTGTTTAATATAAGACCACTTTTGGGTAAATGTTATCAAAACCTGTTATAAATTGACTTAAAATAATATCCTTATATGGCATGTGTTATGAAAGTATATTGGAAAAAATATCGACAAATTTTCTACCTGTTTTAGATGTTAACACACAATTTCTTTTGCTCGAAAAATATAAGAATGCGATTTTTGTTTTACCAAACGACTCCAAAACGATTGTTTTTTTCCCTTCCTTTTAAAAGATTCTATATTTGTGATATTTCTGGTCAGTAACGTCATTTATATAATTTATGGAACAACATATCTATTATTGGTCCACCAGAATTAAACATTTACTTAGGTTAGTCTGAACTTTATCTATATAACGATTGTGTTAACCAATCTTAAATGTCAATTTTATAGTATAGTTACTTAGTTTCTTCTAGTATTTGCATAAGTAGTCACATATAATTATAGTTTAAAAAAACTAAAAAAAACGCTTTTATAGCATATGAAACTAACAAGTAAAAAAATAAATGTGATTAAGGAAAACTAAAAAGCATGTTTCTAAAAAACATCGAACTAAAAAGTTAAAAATAATTTTCAAAATTAAATTAAAACAAAAATAAATGAAAAATACTAGTATTATTGTGAAAAAAGCGTGGGCGCTTGACATTCGAAAAATATGGTATGCAGCGCCCACGCTTTTTTCACAATAATACTAGTATTTTTCATTTATTTTTGTTTTAATTTTATTTTGAAAATTATTTTTAACTTTTTAGTTCGATGTTTTTCAGAAACATGCTTTTTAGTTTTCCTTAATTACATTTATTTTTTTACTTGTTAGTTTCATATGCTATAAAAGCGTGTTTTTTAGTTTTTAACACGCTTTTATTAACTTCACCTGTATGTATGTATGTTTGTTTGTTTGTAACTCTCCACTCCGCGGCTGCTGCCTCGGATGAGTCCCGTATCGTTATTTTTATTTTTAGTTACTACCTCCCCGTGCCGGGAGTGGGTAATTTGTGCGCCTGCTGCCTTCCTTCGGCCTTGTAGCCGTTTTTCAGGCTCCCTCTCCGGAATACGTTTAATTATAAACAATATGAATGAAATTGTCTTAGAATTAATCTAACAATTCTTTAGATTTCACAATAATATTTTTTTTTCCAAGTGATTGAAACAATATGTTTAATCATCAACAATATGAATACAATAAATATAATTTGAGAAATCAAAAAAACACGCTTTTAAAGCATTTCCAACTAAATAAACGAATAATGATTGAGTGAGGGTTTTGTAATCGTCACAGCAAATTAACTAATCTATTAAAATAAAATAAATTGGACTAAAAAGTAAAAAATAAATATAGTTTAAAAAAACTAAAAAACACGCTTTTATAGCATATGAAACTAACAAGTAACTTTTTAGTCCAATTTATTTTATTTTAATAGATTAGTTAATTTGCTGTGACGATTACAAAACCCTCACTCAATTATTATTCGTTTATTTAGTTGGAAATGCTTTGAAAGCGTGTTTTTTTGATTTCTCAAATTATATTTATTGTATTCATATTGTTGATGATTAAACATATTGTTTCAATCACTTAAAAAAAAATATTATTGTGAAATCTAAAGAATTGTTAGATTAATTCTAAGACAATTTCATTCATATTGTTTATAATTAAACGTATTCCGGAGAGGGAGCCTGAAAAACGGCTACAAGGCCGAAGGAAGGCAGCAGGCGCACAAATTACCCACTCCCGGCACGGGGAGGTAGTGACTAAAAATAAAAATAACGATACGGGACTCATCCGAGGCAGCAGCCGCGGAGTGCAGAGTTACAAACAAACAAACATACATACATACAGGTGAAGTTAATAAAAGCGTGTTAATAAAAATAGACCAGATTTATACACTTCTACCAAATTTTTTATTTATTTACCGTTTAGCGTAATGTACAATTCCCTGTACATAAAATCTTTAATTAAGGCTTCTTTAAAAACTTACTTAAGAGTGTCGCTTAAAGTAGCGGTCGCCAAATTTTTTGACCTCATCTTGTGGACCACTTATAGGATATTTTATGTGAAAATACATTAATAACAAAAATGTGACTTAAGAACAAATAAAATGTACCTAGGTAATAAAATTAAACCATTATTTGTAAATAAATTAAGAAAACGTTAGCATTAAATAATAATAAAATAACAAACCAAAATAAAATAAAAACACTTAAAAAATGGTTACATTACTTATGCCCGTTTGCACCGCATATTTTAAGTATTACTTAAAGTTAAGTAGAACTTAAGATTCTCAATTTGTTTGCACCAGCCGTTAATCTATGCTTAACATAGCAAAGCAATTCTTAACTTTAAGTCGCCCTCGGTTGGGTACTTAATTGCCATTTGCACCGGTTATACTTAGCGAAAGATAAGTGGAGCTTAACTTTAAGTTAACCTTAAAATCACTATTCCGTTTGCAAGCGTCACACTTGTCGTTAAGGTGGACCTTAAAGTACGACTTAAGTTAAGCCCAAGAATTTTACCACTTAAAGTTCTCCTTAACCTCAATCTGTCATTTTGTTGGCGCGTAAAGAATAAAGAATATAGTGTGTGTTGTTTTTTGGCTATTGTGATTATACGTTGTTGCGTTAGTTTTTGTATTTGTTTACGTTGTTTGGAAAATGAATTTTATTCACGACGATGACGATTTGGACGATATAAACTTAATTTTTTATGGAATCCCTAGACGGATTTATCATCGAAATGAATATTTTAATAGCTGGGACGATCTAACATTTTTTTCGCGATTTAGGGTGACAAAACCTATCTGCCTAAATATTTTGAATCTGATTGAAACAGAAATTGAACACCCATATGACTTGTAAGTATTTATTAGAGAAAGTGATGTTGCACAGTACTATAAAATTACCCTTTTCAGTAACAACAGTGTGGCTCCCATAAACCAACTTCTGATATTTTTACGGCTGTGTGCCACAGGGACACACTTATCGTGTATAGCTGACTTTGGAGGCACACACCTTTCAACAGTGTCCAGAATTGTAAAAAGGGTTGGAAGGGCTTTAGCTGGAAAAAGTAGGAGGTTTATTTGCATGCCTGAAAGAATGGAAAATATTAATAATAGCCAATTTGAATTTTATCAAATTTCTCGTTTTCCTCGAGTGATAGGTGCTGTTGATGGCACTCACATTAAAATCCAATCACCAGGTAATAAACATATTTAACTTTTTTATTTTATTATAACAAATCAAATTATTAGGTGGAGAGGATGCTGAGGTGTTTAGAAACAGAAAAGGGTACTTCTCAATAAATGTCCAAACTGTAAGCAGTCCCAATTTAAAGATCTTAGATCTTGTGGCGAGATGGCCCGGTTCTTCTCATGATGTCACTATTTTTAATAATAGTCGGCTAAAGCGTCGATTTGAAAACAATGACTTTCCGAATAGTATATTATTAGGTAAATTTATTAGGATTTTTTGTACATTTGAGAGGTTAAAACTAGTCTTCGGACAATAAGTATTCACAACTTTTTTAGGAGACAGTGGGTACTACCTTAAACCTTATTTGCTTACTCCTCTATTACATCCCCATACCGGGGCAGAGCAGCTATACAATGAAGCTCATATCAGGACAAGAAACGTCGTAGAACGACAAATCGGTGTGTGGAAACGAAGATTTCCTATTCTCGCCTATGGATGTCGTTTGAAACTCGAAACAACATTAGAGATTATAGTAGCTGCAGGAGTGCTTCATAATATTTGTGTAGAGAATATTGAAGCAGATCCTCCAGACCCAGAAGATTTAAGAAGATTTTTAAATATTATGGAGGAAGATGAAGTGCCACATATTCCTGTACTAGACAACAATGACTATAATCATTATGGTTTTGAAACTAGGCAAGATATTATAAATAATTATTTTGCAGAATTAGAATAAAAATATATATTTCCTTTTGTAGTGGTTTAGCAATAAAATACAATTTAAATAAAAATCACTTAATTTGTTTAAAAAATATATAATTTTCCATTTTTTCATTTCATTTTTACAAATCAAAACTTTAATACTATTTAAAAAAAAACAATATTAAAAAGAATTACAAAAATATTACACTAAACTTAACCTAATAACAATACAAAAATATTAAACTAAACTTAACCTAATAACAATACAAAAATATTAAACTAAAAATTTTTAATTAAAATAAAACTAAAATGTTCTTACCGACCTAATAACTAATATCTACAAAATATTTTACAAATCTGATTTTAAGTTTTTTAATTGAATTTCTTTTGTCTGCAGTTCTACTAACATTATTTGTTTCTGTATAAGGAAAAGTTCCTCTTCTCTTTGTGCCTTTCTTTTAGCTATCTCCCTATCGTTCTCCAAATTTTTTTTAGAGATTTGGAATAACTCCTCCTCTCTCTCTTCTTTTCTTTTTAATATTACTTTTTCATTTTCAAAATATTCTTGTTTTACTCTTGCAACTTTTAAATATTCTTCCGACAATTGTGTAGAACTTAATTGTTGCACATTCGGTCTTCTTCTTTTTGTCCATTTAATTTCCAATGGTTCCGATATCCGCTTCCTCAACAAGTTTGTGGGGGTTTTGATGCCATCAACCTAAAACAAATATGTAACAATAAATGTTTTCTGTGAACATAAAATTTTAAATGAAAATAAAAGTATCTTACATTTTCTTTGTCGCTGTTACTGTTAGCAGCAATTACTTCAGTTTTTTCCTCCTAAAAAAAGAAACAAAGGTTATTAAAAATGTTTTGTTATGTATAAGGTAAATAAAAAAAGTGTACAAAATGAAACTTACTACAGCCTTAGAAGACTCACCAATTGCTGCCTCATTATTTGTACTTCTCTCAGCCTGAAATACAAAAGTATTGTTAAATTAACATTGCAAAGAATACAGTTTCACAAATTTCAAAATTAAAGTATATTTTAGAATTTCATTAATAAATACGGTATATAAATTTAAGAGACTCACTAGACATGCGACATCTACTTTATCATGTTCTGTTGAGTATGAGCAGGATGGGAGGTCCGAGTCAAAAGAATTTGTAAGCCCAAAGACTGTTTTGGGATTTATAATGTCCAACAACAGATCTGTAGATGGATCTCTACAAATCACTTCTTCAGGTCCACCTCCCGTTTTGAAAATTTCCTTTTTCTCCTGAGCCACTTCCTTTCTTGTATTTTTCTTTAAATTATCATACAATTTTTTTAACGATTCTTTGGATCGCGGTATTCCCTCAGGAGTTTGGCAATTAAATAAACTGGTTATTTTTTCCAACAATTGTCTTTGTCCCGCCAGATAACAGTATCTGTTCTTTTATTTTCAATAACATTTTTAAAACTGAAAACAATGTTTAACAACTTTGTCTTTTCGCGACTGGTAAAATTGGGACCCCTCTTCTTTTTTCCATAATCGTCTTCATTGATTAAATTCATTTTTGTTTACTATTTCACGAATAATGCACACAAATCACAAATAACACAAGCTCACTTAAACAACAAATGTTTAAAATGGAAACGGAAACGGAAACACACCCAAGCTTCTGTCGTCTCTGTCTGTCAATTGTCATTGCGCTTTAGTTACTAAATAAAAAGTAACTAGATTTCTCGACGTTGCCACATTTTACCACCACTTAGCTAAGGTTTCGTGAAGTAGCACGGTAGCAAACAATTTTAAGGATGAGGTTCACCTTAACTTTAAGTGCAACTTAGTTAGGAAGAACATTTACGGTTTACCGGTGCAAATGGCCCTAAGTAGTTCTTGGCGATAAATCGAGAATATAACCTCAATTTTTTTGTTTGTGTGCAACTTGCATAATTTGGTGGGACTTATTAATAATGGATTTGAGAATAAACGATATTTTTGAGGACGATTTAGATATTTTAGATATAATTGACCATGGATTTCCTAGATTAAGATATACACGGTCAGATTATTTTCACGAAATGAACGAATTTATTTTTTATAAACGGTTTGGGTTAACAAAGCAAACAGTTTTACAAGTATTAATTCAAATTGAAGAACGTTTGGAATTTGATAATGATGTGTAAGTTGATGTACATTTCTGTTAAATATTGATAAACATAACAGTGTGGTTACATTATTATTAGAAACAATAGTGTCTCCTATGAACCAGCTGCTAGTGGCACTGCGTTTCTATGCTTCATCTGGTCATCTTGTATCTATTGCTGACTTTGGAGGGATGCACACATCAACAATTTTTAATAGTAGCAGAATACGAGCTCGAGTAGAGAATGGTGAATTTCAAAATTCATTCTTATTAGATAATTTTTTACAATTTACAATGTAAATGAGCTTGAAGCTTTAATTGGGCAGGGAAATATTAGGGTGGCTCAGAATAAAAATGATAATAACGTAATAGTTAGAGATGTTTTAATAAATGATTATTTTAATAATTTATAGATCAAATATATGGGCTATTGGGATACCTCATATTTCACTACTCACTTGTGAAATCACCAATATCTACTTGAATACATCTAGCGACATTCTATTTTGCTACCTGTATTTGAGTATATAGGGTACATATTCGAATCATTTAGGTAGAGAAATTCAATTTCATCACCAAAGATAATATGAAAATGCTTAATGCGCACTTTCATCTGAAAATTTTTATTTTCTAAACAAAAAACATAATATTCCAACATTTGGACGTCACTTATTTATATTTATATTTTACATTAATTAAAACAGTATTGATTATTGGTTTATTTATTATTTAAATGATATATAAAAAATGAATTAATACATAATAAACAACTAAAATTATTAACTATAATGTATTGAATAAAAATAATCAACATCAACAAACAACCGAAGTATGCAGATAATATCAGCGAAATGACACTCAGTCGTGCCAAAACTCTAAGTGACAGTAAAAGTTCCTAAAAATTTGCGACGTTGCCGAGTCTCCTAAACCTTAAGATGTTCTTTGTAGAGCATTGTCTTAAATTGGATGGTGCAACACATGTAATACTTAAGCAACGCTTATTTTTAAGAACTTCTTAGTAAAGTATTACTTAAAACTAAATCGGTGCAAACGGGCATTAATGTTATAGATGTTCCTGCTTACTCGAAATAAGATTATGAACATTTGGATCCATTGTTGAAACTAAGAACTGCATTTATCTAAGCTAACATCGGTACTCTTTTGCGATGCTTGTTAACGATAAGAAAGCCTTTCTACGTAAACAAATTGGGGAGAAATGAATCAAAATTTTAATTACTTGTTTTCTAAAAAAAAGTATTCACATTTCACGGAAAGTACACTTCATAAGTACAATATCAATTGTAGAGTTTCGTCAAACGAAGGTCAATAATGTTTTCTTTAAAATACATACCTAGATTATTTTTCAAATTTTTGCTGCAATTAGATGTATTTAAATCTATGACAATCCATGTAGACAATTGCTCATTTATACATAGAACAATAGCGGAGTGTGAGCAGGAAATACCATCTCCCAAAAAGTGAAAATTCATGTGCATTTTCTGCACAGAGATCATAGAGATTGGTTAGAGGAACAAAAAACCAGGTTTGAATAACAACGAGGAGACTGGCACGTCAATACAAATTTCCTTAGAGTACGAGGTCATTGGAGTTAAGGAGGAAAGCTGAGACATAAGTGACCCAAATATTCTTAAGCGCAACTTCTTCGTAGATATACCAAAATTCTTTCTTTAACTGAGGAAACTGCAGTTTGCTAATAAAAAAATTTAAAAAAAGTCGTAAAAATGTAAAAAAATTGTGGAAAACTGAAAAAAAAAATTCGAAAAGAGGTTGACCTTAAAGGCAATCCTTGCAACTTCCCGCTAGTTTTAACCGCAAAGCTATAGTAACGTGACGTATTTTGACGTTTTTGACTTTTTTTGAAATGTTTAAAAAGCCATAACTTTTTAACGCGTTACGATTTTGATGTTCAAGATGGTATTTGACGCAGTTTTTTGAGACCTAAAAACGTTACCGGGAGTGCAAAATCGGTTAGTCAAAAAATCTCTAAGTTATTGAAAAAAAAACACTTTTTTTGAAATTTTTCGACAACGATATCTCACGAACAAATCAACCGATTTTAATTTGCAAAACGGCATTCGACGTGGCTTTTTAAGCTTGAGAGCTGATTAGGTTATGAAATTGATCAATGCAATAGCCAAAAAGATATGCCCAAAAAACATCATTTTTACCAATTGTACCATACAGACATACAGACACCCTCGTAAAAATAGTCAGGGGAGGTTCCTAAGACCTCAAAATGTTAAGATCCGATAAAAACTCGATTTTCGAAAAACGGGGTGAAACCAATAACTTCCCGATTTTAAAAAAAAATTTAATTTTTTTTAGCGGGAAGTTAAAAATCGTTAATTTAGATGACCAAAAGTATTCACTTTCAGTAATTCTAAAATTAAAAGAAACGATGAATTTAATATGGATAACGTATAGGAATGACCTGACCATACTAGGTAAAAAAATAAGGTTAAATTTGCAAATAAAATCCTTAACTGGTGCACAATTTTTAACAGGGGTGTACCCGACGTTTTGTGGGAAGTCTGAGGAGTGAAGATTTGAATAGTTAGGCTTATATTAATAGCTGCGTTTTCAAATTGCTTTAGTTTGTATATGAACATCATGTTAATATCAACATCATGTTCTTCTGAATTCCATAACACCACATACCCTTATGCCTATTGTTCCCAAAAACTATAATCTGCCATGAGAGTGATATTACCCAATTTTGTAACCGGATATCTTTTTAAACAAATACCTACTTGTTTAACTCAAAACCAAAAAAATATAAGTATAGTATCAAAAATCTTTAAACAAGGCATTTGTTCATTAAATAAAAGTTGTCTTCCATCTCTAATTTCGTTCCGCGGCAATGGCTTTATAGATGTTTTTACCTTACATTCGATCCCCTTCGGTGTTTCTCTATTATTTATGCTTTGATAGAAGTGTCAAATCCCGGACAGCTATTGTTGACGTTAGATAAATGACGACGGCCGAGAGAGGTAGCAAACAATATCTTTTTTCGTTGTTAATTTACTCTTTGCCGCGATCTTCCTGAACTTGACAAACGCAACCAGAGGCGGACATAACAATTGACAAAGATTATTACGTGACATTAAAATTAATAATTAGAGATGTTCGAAATATGTTACGGAAAATTTCAAGAAAAAAAACTTATAAGAGAGAAGTCGTGACTTAGATCGTGTTCATATTGTGGACGTTCAAGTGGTGAGATATGAGCTGTTTAGAAAAATCGCACCTAGGGATTTTCGATAATCATTAATTAATTGTTTTTACTGCACATCTATAATTTTTTTTACAATATTAATGAAAATGAAACTATGACTTCAAACTTACACTGATTTATATTAGCGCTATGTGTGAGTTTTTCTACCATTTAAACAACCTAAAATAGTCTGAGTGTGAGTCTTCCTCTGGCCTTCTGCTGTTTTCTTATTTGCTTGCAAGTTTTCCTACACCCAGTGTCGAGCGATGATATCGTGAGCGGTCTGATTTTCATATTGGTAAAGCATTGCGTCCTAATAATACAAAAAAAACATGCAAAGAATTTAAGTTCTAAATACAATAAGTCTCACTTTGTGTAAATTTCTCCGTTTATATCATAGCTTCGGAAAAATCCAACTCGTTTTTCTTCATATTTTTGAGAATGTATGTATATTAAAAAACAACTTATAGATTGAAAAGAAAAACGACTACTTCAAAAACCAGTTTCAGCAGTGTATTTGACATGAATGTAAGAAATCATACATATTTATAACTAGTTGTACTCGCAACGTCGTTCGCGTGGCGTGTGATTGTTGTATAAAAATTTCTTACCCCACCCCATTTAAAGAATGGGAGAGAAATTTTTATACACCAGATGTTAAGTTGAAAGAAGACAAATACATCTCTGAAAACCGCATTCGAATCGGATCAGTACTTTTCATGTGTTGCGCGCACAAACATACAGACAGACAGACAAAAAAATCTAACCACATTTTTGGGTTCTATTTCGATGTACCCGCGACGTCGTTCGCGTGTCGCGTGGCGTGTTGATTTTTGTATAAAAATTTCTTTCCTCACCCCGTTAAAGGGGTGGGGGGAGAAAGTTTTATACACCAGATGTTAAGTTAAAAGAAGACAAATACGTCTTTGAAAACCGCATTCGAATAGGATCAGTAGTTTTCATGTGATGCGCGCACAAACATATACATTTCTACAGTTTTATTATATGTATAGATTTTAAAATATAAAGTACTATTTTATTCATATACATAGTACCTACATGAATATAAGGATTAGTTGGTGCTGTTGGTAGGTACTTGATAATTTCTACACAAGTAAAGAAGATTAATCAAAGCGTGCTATATACAAATAGGAATACAAACCAACCCCAATTATCAACATGAACCATAACCACACCACTTGAGTGGTGTCTATATGAAGACGACCTTGTGATGCAAGATGCAATGAAATTCATTTGTCAATATGTTCAAAATGTAAAAAGTTTACAAAAATACACATCGCAGTGATTTTGTTTGGTTAATTAATAATATATGTGTCAGTGTGTTACTTTAGTATAATACATGTATTAATTACGATTTAAAAGATATAAAAAGGTTGTTTACACCGGTGAACATCAAAGCTTGCAAAATGACTAAACTAAAAATTTCTAGTTATATCAGCAGTCGTCGATTCATATAAACAAAGATTTAGGTCAATATTTAACAGTGAGAACATATGAGTAGAGATTTATATTATATCCCGATAATAATCCAACAGATTTTAATAGTTTGACTTGACGATTTTTCGTTGATTAGAACGGTAATCGAAGTTGTTGTAAATATTTATTCATAACAGTTTCAGGTAGATTGGGAAAAATACTATACAACAGGCCACTCAGGTAGAAGCAACAAATAGCTCAGTCATGCTTGGACAAAACTTTACTTAAATATAACAACGCATACACCTACATATTATAAATATTAAAGAAAATAATAAATATTACACAATATTATTTATTTTAAATAATTAACAACTATGCAGGTTGAACTACCAGTGATAGTATTTAGAATTTAAAATATACTATTTATCTACGTCACTTTTATAATTAGTGTTAAATCAAATTCATCATTGCTATCTAAATTAATAATTAATTTATTAATTAAAAGTAGGCGTTCTTCTATTTTTATAACGGGTTTAATTGTTGCTGGCCAATTTGAAGGACCAATAGTTTTTACTTGTTTCTTAATGAAATTTAACACACCCGACAGAAACTTTGATGAAACGTTTTGCTAGCATTTTTTGTTTTTTTAACTGAGCCCATATCATTTCTATTGAATTTAAT
Source organism: Altica lythri (assembly GCA_964028335.1). NCBI lineage: Eukaryota > Metazoa > Arthropoda > Insecta > Coleoptera > Chrysomelidae > Altica > Altica lythri. Next base: position 31,371 of record CAXIIO010001139.1, on the reverse strand, counting down.
ACACAACAGTACAGTACAGTAATCTTAAATGCCCCAAGATGACATGCCGAAAAAATTCAACTTTGTAAGGAAATTTACCATTAAACTGGAAGTAAATCTGAATGGACGAAAACACCATATTGGGAGTAAGCCAAAACGCCATAAAATTGTATACGGACGGCTCCAAGACAGATAAAGGAACAGGAGCAGGGTTTTTGGACCTAGAACCAAATACTCAGAAAGCTTGGGTAAGTACCCAAGCCTCTTTCAAGCGGAAATTCGTGCCATCGAAAGATGTATAGAATTTAACATTAAAAGGAACTATCGTAGACAGAAGATTGTGATCATGTCAGATAGTCAAAAGCAGCCATTAAAGCTCTGAACTCAGATACAATCAGTTCAAAGATGGTCTGGGAATACCTAGCTAAATTAAACGAACTAGAACAGAACAACACAGGACACATAGGAATAGAAGGAAACGAAACAGCAGACAAGCTGGCAAAAGAAGGAGCTGAAACCCCAAACCTGGAACCAGAACCATCCTGCGGAATCAGCAGTAGTACAATCTTAGAGAAATTAAAAAAAATGGATAGCGAAAAATCCAAGTACTGGAATGATCTAGAAGGACTAAGACAATCGAAGACGCTCCTGGAAAACTATAACCAGAAGAGATCTCACAGCTTTCTTAACCTTAGTAAGAAGAACATCCGAATTATAACAGGAACGCTAACCGGACACTGCCTTATACATACATACATAAGGACTCAGTAAATTGACTACCTACATCATTTTAAAATTCATTTCCTGTGATAGAAACTACTAGTTAATTGGATTTATATCGGTAAACAATGTCACTGAATTAACTTTATTATTTCTTTAATAATAAATTATAATTTTTCCACATCAATATGAACAAAAACAAAACAGATGTCGGAAATTACTGTCATGTTATAATAGGATTGATTTCGATTTATATAGAAACCTGTTGGTATATATAAAATTTATTACTTATGTTTTTATCTCTAACATATCAATATATAATGTCATATGCCGGTAATATGGGTTAATGAGCGTGAATAGAGTTATAAAAACATTAAAACATCATCAATTAAAGTTAATTAGTGTTGCTGTACATCGGTATGAACTTTCTCGAACCCATAAATTTGTCTGCATGGTATAATTCGGACATCATTTGTAATGAATTATTATCGGACAGACAGCCATCAGGCAACGAGCAACAAACAATAGAATGAACTGATAACAATATAAGTGAGTGCCAGAGCGAGACAATGTGTAATTATTAGCTACAACCGCCTGATGTGCACATGCGAAGGAAATATTAGCAGTGGCGCGGCGTCGGCCTTCGCATTTTAGTCACGAACCTCTCTATACTTTGTTATAACCCAAATTATAGCGCGTTTCCGATACCTCATTATTTTTGCATTATTTCACCTATACAGTGCTATTTTACTCAAGAATATCTGTCACTTTGTCTGTAATTATGGGTTTAACACAAGTTTTCAAATTATGCCCTGGAACTGGAGGGTATATCCTACAGATAAACACTGTAATCACTATATTTACTTACCTGTGATATCTTCTATTCATCATAAACAATCGTGAGAATAAAATAGTGTTGTTGGGAACTGCTTTAACGGTTTTTATTGAAGATCTCGCCAAACAAAACTAGTTATTCCAGTAAAAAATATAGCAGGTGCAAGAAATTAAGACAAATAAGCAAATAGTATATTATTCAATGAGCTTATAATGGTAGCTATTATTTACGAAGATAAAATTTACAACATGGGCCGCAGGCGAGTTTTGTACACCATCTGAGTGAATAATAGCCATGCCATTATACACGAATGGTATACTATACTTTTTCCTCGACTGACAAATAAACTTAAATTGGGATTGTGACGATCTAAATTTATAAAGTAAAGTGTGTTCAATAAACTTGGTAGTGAGAGGTAGGTCTATTCTTCACACATTTTACGTTTGATATTAGTCAATAGGATACGTTGTTTTTTAATGAAGATACATTGCCTGTCTATCTCCTCTATCATAAAACCTTAGAAACCACCTGTGGTGAAAATACCTCCCATTATAACAAGCCTAAACACAATTTGGATATGTTGTTCCTTTACGCAGTTCCAGGGGTTTCATCTGGATTCATCATCAGATCAGATCAACGGTGCCAAATTATTGTATTATCATTCAAACTACTCATCTATGTAAAGTTTCAGATCGATACAATAATTAGAAGTGTGTGTAATTCAGATTCTTAGATTTGATTAGTCATTTATTTACCGCTCGACCTAACAAAAGCGTGTTAAAAAAGAAAATCCGCGTTTAAATTCCAAATTAAGATGGCAATCAACCTGTTAATTATGTGTTTAAGCAATTGAGACAACTTTCTTTTACCATTTTTTTCGCTAAGACTAATGTTGCCATTTTATGAAAAAGTAAAAAATGACCATTTGAGGATAAATATGACGAGTACTGTTAGTTTTTTAATACACTAAAATACCCTTAAAGCTTCCTCGCTAGAATTGTTTCATAAATGTGATCAACCTATTCTTATTGATTTAATAATTAAAACAGGTTTTGTAGTAGAATTGAAGAAGATATAGATTGAAGATTATAAGTAGGGTCGATTTGCTCAGATGTATACTCTACACCTAATTATTGGCCCATAAAGTCTAACTTTGTAATCTTATCAGGTTCTTAGAAGTCCTGTTTCAGATATTTTGCCCATTTTACAGAGATGGCACTTCAGTGGACAGTGTCCTGTAAAAATTACTGCGATTACTTTGGGTTCAGATTTCTGAAGCTCTAAGAGTACTTTTGAGTAGCGTAGTGAAGGCCGTATTAACGTGTTTATTTGTCTTTGGCCTGAAGTGTTTTTCCAGTAGGTTGCACTGAGTTCCTTTTCCCAATTAGAACTTTATCTATAATGCGGCGTTTTTGGATGCCAGAAAATAGTTCAACAGTTCAGGTACGATAAAAGGAGACTATCAGCAATATCGTTTTCGACAATCCCTTTATTCTCTGGTACCTACAGCAGAGTTACATACTTTGTTGTGTTTAGCCAATTGCTGCTTAAGTTAAGAGACTGTCTGCAGTTCCAGGCTGTTTTGGATTCAAACGAAGTAGATTGTTGAGCCTTCAAAGCAGCCTTGCTATAAGAGTCAATGAATATTATGGCTCAATTGAGGAGTTTTTAAAGCAATTCTATTGCTTAAAGCTCCTCTCAAAAGATTGTAGGACTGTTTCTCAAGGGTATTGAGAGCCTAACGTTAGGACCTGTAACCCTTATACCTACTCCGTTTGGCGTTACAGATCCATCAGTATGATAAGTGAGTGCTCCTTTTGTAAGTTTAGTTTTGTGTTAACTCATTAAAAGTAACATTTGGTGTGAGTTCGAAATCTCTCTGTTGGCATCTTAATGAATTGAGTTGCTCCGACCCTTAGAATCGCTGTAAAATCACTGGGTTTTAAAGACTTAGTCCTTTTTTACCTGCAGGCACTTTCCAGAGCGATACTTGTCACATGTAAATGCAAAGCACGATCTTATTGCGTCAGTTATTCCTACACAAACCATTCTTTGCACTTTCTACAAATCTATTGGAGAAGTTATTTTTGGCAATCGATTCTTCGCCCACCCAAAAATAAATATATATGAACATACTGTTGTCGGAACATATTTTAGAACTAAATTTTATTCAATCTTATTTTTGGAATAAAAAAACGCTTAAAACAGTCTACTTATATATTGTTGCATGGAGATAAAGTCGAAAGCCTTTTAAGTAACTTAGTCAAGGCATAAAGATTAGTAAGAAATAAACTTCACCATAACGAAATAAAATCTTTTATGTGTCTATAGCAGAGATTTCTACCTATATACGAACGGTGTTTTATTTAAAATTAAAAAGAAACGCTTTTTTCATAAAGAGCACTAAATCACCCTTTTCAACCAATACAAAACGTACCGAACAACAATCTGATATATGAGATTTGCCATAAATATTACCGGATCAGCGTTTACTGTATGCTACATATCTTAGGATTAGAATCGTCTGAAATAATATGTTTTTTCATTTTATCTGTAATGATTTGTGGAAATGTGGGGTCTGTTGACTAACGGGCCGTATAACTTGATATAGGGCTCGATAAATTAAAAACGTGCACTCAAATCCCCTGTGTTCTGTCGAGTTATGAAATCGAAACAGTATCATAAACATTGGAAAACAATAATTCGACGTCCCTTGGAACATTCCTTCTTCCGCCTACTAGTCGTAAAAGTAATTTATGTCGGTATCATATCGGACCATAATATGCAATTTCGCAGATGCTGACAATAAAATTCAAATGAAATTCTTATTTCGCCGGAATTATTGGCTATATTTTTAGTTCCGGTTTTTTGCCTCAGACATCTTTGTTAAGATTTTATATACTTTGTTTGGAGTTGTATTTCTTTTTTGGTGGTAAATGTTTTTCTCCGATTAAATATTAAATTATGAAATGTTAAGCTCAGCTGGTGAGTTACTTCAGTCATAGAGTCTGTAATAGGGAAGCCAGATAAACTTGTTGCCTGCACGTAATTGAATTTACTCAGAACCGGGAACACATTTTCGCTTCAATCATCATTACTGAAATTCTAATAATATTGAGCAAAAACTAGTCGCTCTACTTGATGATATTTTTGAAGTGTTGGGGTTATATGATATCAAACTTACATTTCTAAGACTTTTTCGAATTTTTCTTGCAGTTATTCTAATTTTTTATGTTAATTCTTGATTGAACTGCGTGTAACATTTAAGATTCCCAATTTCTTCCATCTTTACAGCCCTTTCAAAGGCAATCAAACTTGATCCAAATGTACAAATAAAACACTTATGGTAGCAAGAAGCTTATGACTGCTTCGAAATACCAAACACTACGAGTGTTATCTTTTTAGTTTAGCATATTGCCGCTTAGGGTGCGCCACCAATAGAACCTTTGTACACAAATTTGACCTCAATCTTTTGTTAATATAAATCCAGAGTTTCATTGTGATACAACAAGTCGTGTTAACTATTTAACTGTTTTATTGCAAATTTTATCATGGTTACTCTAGTCTCAGCAACGAATCCAGTTTGGTTCCACCCAAAACAGCAGTCACACAGCAAAACATTGATGCGGTTCGTCAGCTAATTATGGATGATCGACGTGTAACATACTGGAAGATAGAGGCATCTTTGAATTTCTTAAAGACCTCAATCCAAAAGTCCTACATAAAAAACTGGGTGGTACCAAGTTGGTTTTGTGTTGGGTCCCTCCTTTGCTCACAGAAAAGCAACAAGTGGTTCATGTCAATTGGTGTCGAAAAACTTTGGAACGGTTCAACAAAGGAGGCACAAAAACGTTACTGGTAACAAATCTTGTATTTACACCTACGAACCGCAAAATAAACGCCAATCCTCTATGTGGATATTTCACTTTGAGAAAACACCAACAAAAGTGATCCGTTCTCAAAGTTTGTCAAAGAAAAGGTCACAACAACTGCTTTAGAAGAATGGTTACTTCCGATGGGTATATAAACCTTTGTTTACCAGAAGTTATCGCGATACTCCGACAAAGCAACACACAACAGCGAATCATTCTACATCAGCACAATGGAAGTGGTCACACTGCCCAAAAGACAAACGAGTTTTTGGACTTTCAAAACATCGAATTGTTAAACCACCCACCGTATAGTCCCGACCTAAGTCCCAACGACTTCTTCACGTTCTCAAAGATTAAGAATTCAATGCTTGGGCAGCGATTCCAGTCGCCAGAAGCAGCTATCGATGCTTTTAAAACAGTAGTTTTGAGGATGTCACCTCAAGACTTGAATAAATGTTTTACCAATTGGTTTGAACGCATGCAAAAGTATATCGATCTTGGTGGGACATATTTTGAAATGCAACAAAGTGCTTTAAGTCTATATTTGTTTTGTCTTTATTGCTATATGCAAAACTAAAAAGATCATCTTAGTCGCAAATAAAGCATATTTAAAATTAAAAAACAAATAGCCTTAAAAAAAAAAGCTGTACTTGACTCCTGTTTTTATCCAGCTCGCCAATTCTTGTTACATTTTCTTGAGACATAGTTATTATTATCGATGCATATATCTCTGTGAGTGCTCAATTCTTTAATGTCGCTTTAACAATATAAAATATAAATACCTTTTTAAATTGTATTTAAGTGTCGGTCTCTTCTTACTGCAACTGGTTTTACGGTGTGAGAATATGGAATAAATAAATAAATATAATCCCTAATAACGAATTTGACAACTCGAGTATCCTCGTCAACATTCAATACTCCCCCTTTCACGTTCAAGTGAATAATCCCTTCAAATTTTATTATGTCGCCTTCCACAAAGAATAAACAATAACAAAACAAATTACAGATATCGCTTTTCGAAAAGAAAAAACAGTAGAAACGAGTTTGTATGTACCTACCTAGTTAGAAGCGGTTTTAAGAAGATAAAGGGCACACAGTAGGCGACTGAAGACCATTAGACTAAAGCTATTCTTCTGAATAACTTACACCAGGGGCATATTATATTGTTAAAGCAAACTTGTTTGGCCTTTTTGAATTTTTCAATAGCCTTGTCTAAAATGAAGATAATCAACCACCGTAAATTTTTCAACCCATGCCAGTGGTGGGTCCCTTTTTAATTCATAACTCAATAAAGCTTTGATTTAATGAGTCTACAAATAATTTATTAACCTTTCAAATAAATTCATTCTATATAGAAAATATAAATTATACTGGAACAAAAAAGTCAATTTGAATGAATGATGATACAGGAAGTTTAAGAAATAATTCTATCAAATAATTACAATCATTTTCTTATAGAAAAAGGGAATTAAATTTTTAAATTAAAGATTTATTTCTTTTACCGATTTTCTTTAGTACATATTACTTTTTTGTTTAAGAAGCCCAAACAATTTAAAGTAAATATTCTAATTTCAGTTTAACCACAACTATATTTTTTTCTGAAAGTGCTTATTTTGATACCATCAAATATCTGTAGATTAAACAGTGTTACATTGTTAAACTTATTTGTTATAAATATTATAAACTTTTCAGGAAAATCTTTTTATTGCATTTACTTTTTAACATCCAAGGTATGTTTCCTCCAAGGAGGAGTCAAAATTGTGTAAAGCTATGAAAAATTTTTGATTTTCTAGAAATAGTGTGATCTATACCATTGCACCCAATTTTTCTCTATATTTCTGTGCAACAAATATACTGATCATTTAAACCATTCTGTTTTTGAAATTTTAGGATTTGCCATGTTAACCAAATTTCGGAATAGATTTTTTTTAGAGTTTTTTGGCACTATTTTCTTGTAATTCCTTTCGGACGTCGGTTGAAAATAACATTTAAATAATATGATCTGCTAGTTTTACAAACCTGGAAACTACGTGGTATCACCTCTTACGGTTTTACCCCAAGCACACAAAAAGAAAGAAAGCTTCAACAGAGATTCAACCAATGTCCTTTTAAACTCTAATACATACTTAGGTAATCTTTGCAACAAATACAAAACTGACTTTCTTCACACGCGGAATTACAATAGGCCTTTGAGTGTCGTTGAAAATTATATCAATCCTGCGTCAAAAAAATTTCCTTTAATATTTTCTAAGAGCACACACTTCAAACTTTTGTTGATAGTCCAGGGCATTTAGATCAAAATCGCCCGAATAGCGGAAAAATTTACATCCAGCAGATATCAAAATGCGGTTTTTTGCATTGTGTTCAGGAAGGTCCCAGGAAAAACGTCTACAACGTCTAGTTTAGCGCATTTTTGAAAAATGCCTTCTGGACCGGAAAATGCATTTTCCAATTGCATCATTCCTTGCAACATTCTAGGAACGACAGGAAACTCGGAAAAATCGCTTGGAAATCGTTACTCTGGAGGTTTTTGGGGCAGCCGAACTTGATTCTGGCATTAGAATAACCCGGGATTGGGTCTGTGGGGGTGCGCAGGAGGTGAATTGGGGGAGAAATGGCAGCGTGCATGAAAATCGCTCCAAACTCGTTACTCAGGGGTTTTCGGGGATGACGAATTCAATTCTGGCATTGGAATCACTCGGAGTAGTCTCTGCGGGGGTATCCGGTGGGACAATCTGAGGGAGAAACTGCATAGTCCATGAAAATCGCTCCAAACTCGACACTCGGGGGTTTTCGGGGATAACGAATTTAATTCTGGCATTCGAATTACCCGGGAGCGCTCGGTGGGTGACTCTGCGGGAGTATCCGGCGGTCATTCTGGAGGGGAAATTGCATAGTCCATGAAAACCGCTCCAAAGTCATAACTTGGGGGTTTTTGGGGATGTCAAATTCAATTCTAGCATTAGATTTTCCCGGGGGCGCTCGGGGGTCCCTTTAGGGGGGTGCGCGGGGGGTGAATTGAGGGAGAAATGGTAGGTGTCTGAAAATCACTACAAACTTATTACTCGGGAGTTCTTGGTGATGTGCTGAGGGAAATGATAAAGGAGAAAGGGAAAAATCACAAATTATAAAATAGTATTTTATTCAAATAACAAATAAGAGTTTATATTATTGTTGAATTATTCATTATAAACTTAGATACTAAACATTTTGTTCAAACTCTTATTCTTCTGCATCTTCTCCCCTTCTTTATCTTCTTCCTCGTCACTATTTTCGGTCCCGTTAGAAGTGCCTTTTTGGTTTGAGCAATTGTCATTGCAATGCTTGCATGCAAGTGAGCACTTCAACCCACTTCGGCGGCATCCGCACCTCATAGTGCCACAGTCGGTTTCACAAGAACAAGAAATTTTGCTTAAAATATCCTCAGGACCGGCTTTCTGGGTCATGGTGACAGGACTAAGCTCTACATCCACCAATTCCCACCCCCATTCCAACGGATATTTCACTTTCTCCTTTACCATTTTTCACAGCAGCAACCCCGAGCACCCCCGCAGAAGTCTAATGCCGGAATTGAAATCGGCAGCACCGACAACCCCCCGAGTAACGAGTTTGTAGTGATTTTCAGGCACCTACCATTTCTCCCTCAATTTACCCCCCACACACCCCCACAGAGGGAACGCCGAGCGCCCGCGGGGAAATCTATTGCTAGAAATGAATTTAACATCCCTGAAAACTCCCAAGTTATAACTTTGGAGCGGTTTTCATGAACTATGCAATTTCCCCTTCAGAATGACCTCCGGATACCCCCGCAGAGCTGCTCCCCGAGCGCCCCCGGGTAATTCCAATGCCAGAATTAAATTCGTCATCCCCGAAAACCCCCGAGTGTCGAGTTTGGAGCGATTTTCATGGACTATGCAGTTTCTCCCTCAGAATGTCCCACCGGATACCCCCGCAGAGACTCCCCCGAGTGATTCCAATGCCAGAATTGAATTCGTCATCCCCGAAAACCCCTGAGTAACGAGTTTGGAGCGCTTTTCATGCACGCTGCCATTTCTCCCCCAATTCACCTCCTGCGCACCCCCACAGACCCAATCCCGGGTTATTCTAATGCCAGAATGGAGTTCGGCAGCCCCAAAAACCCCCCGAGTAACGATTTTCAAGCGATTTTTCCGAGTTTCCAGTCGTTTCTATAATGTTGCAAGGAATGATGCAATTGGAAAATGCATTTTCCGGTCCAGAAGGCATTTTTCAAAAATGCGCTAACCTAGACATTGTAGACTTTTTTCTGGGACCTTCCTGAACACAATGCAAAAAACCGCATTTCGATATCTGCTGGATGTAAATTTTTCCGCTATTTTTCGTAACTTCCCTGGACTATGACAAACTATACAAGTTGGCGGAATGAAGTGACGAAAGTGCGGGAAAAGAATCGCACTATAATAAAGTGTTTGTTCTATAATCTTGTTAAATTTTCGCTGCTTAAAAACAAGTGGAAGAATAAAAAAAATCCTGAATTGTTATTCCTATTTTATGGATCCTAAAAGTATGTTATCACCCCGAAATCGTTTTAACACATCTTTTTTTACAAGATTTACATGTTTTTTAATATAAGCGATGAAAACTGGCTCTTCTAATGTTAACAATAAGAAAACTGAAGTAAATTTCTTTCTAAGAGATGTCAACATTAAGTAAAACTGAGAGAAAGATCAAATTTTAGATTTTCTGTGACGTTTTGTGTCGAAATATTTATTTCTCCTATGCGCTTCGGTATATTAAATATATATTGTTAAATTTATTTGCTGATAATCCCTGCACAAAATAGTTATTTATGAAACAGTTCGTGAAGTATGCTTTTTGCGCACGCACGCGATGTTTAGAGCACGAGCGAAGCGAGTGCTATATATCGCGTAAGTGCGCAAAAAGCACTTCACGCACAGTTTCATACAATATTTTATCTACGATAAACAAATAAAAAATAATTATAAATTCAAATTCAAACTACAAAACTGACAGAAAAACTTTTGTTGAAATTTAATGCTCTCATAGCAACACCATGACAACGCGAATGCTAAGGATATTTGATTATATGAAGGTGTGTCAAAAACAGTGCGAAAAAGTAAATCCCATTTAAAATACATTGTTACTTCACGCACACTTTCAATCCTTCACGCACTGCTGTCTATAATGAAAGTTTTCACGAACTAAAAATTGATACATAATATGAGGTAGAGTAGATAAATTAAATTTTTCTACAACCGTGCGTAAAGTATTATCTTTACGCACGGTTTAAGGTTCGTAAAGTTTAACTTTTTTTCACTAGTGAAAAAAAAAGTTTTTTTTTAACTAGTAAAAAAAAGTAAAATAAGCACCGTCTTTTATAAGATTATGCAAAGATGTTTAAGTGTGTTATTGGCCGAGAACGTAAGGTGTCTGGCTTCTACCCAGCTGACTCGGGTTCAATTCCGGGTAAGGAAACTTTTTTTTTATTATTTAATTGTGTAAATTTGTGTAAATATATTTAATTGTTAAATTATTGCAGTTTAATACATACAAAACTAGATATTATATTCAGTAATTTTTAATTTGATTTTTAATATGACAGAAATATCAGTTCATGAATAAGGGTACCTAAGTATTTTTATTTAAATATACGTAGGGTCTGACTGATTGACATTCCAATTAATTTATAATTCAAGCATTTCGCGTTTCTATGTACCGGTATTATAGGTAAGATTAATTTAGAAAATAAATATTTTGTTATCTAAAATATGTTTTAAATATAATTTTTTTTTTGCAGTAGTGCGTAAAAAAAATCAGTCCTATACTTGTATTTCTTGTAAAGAAATTCGGTTGTAGAAAAAATATTGTATGCAACTCGTGCGTAAATGTTCCTTTTTTGACTCATGTGATTGTCGCATTCGCCTGCGGCTCATGCGACAACATTCACATTCGTCAAAAAAGGTCACTTTACGCACTAGTTGCATAAATAACTATTTTAGGATTGATTGTTTTTATTTTTAAATTGATCCAAAAATATGTCATACATATGGTGCATGGAAACACCTTCCAGTCAATTGTGGGGATTCTTCACCTTAAAGAAATCGATTTCTATAACAAACAAAATTCACTTCCTAAATACACTTTTTCCTCTCCTCTGACTCTCTGTGGTCTTCTTTCCGCATCTCTACTTGCTGTATTCTTCTCTCTGCTCCTCTATTTGTTAACTCTGGCAACTTCTGCTGTTTTTCTTTCTACTAGTCTGGGTTCAATTTCTTTTCTTCTTCAATATATATTTTTTTATTTTAATTAATATAATTTCTGCTTACATTATTTTTTTTATCCTATATATCTTTACTTTATGAGTTCGTTTGATCATGCTTCCGCTTGGAGCAGCCTGCATGCTCTCAGTTTGCTTTTCTCCCTGAGTTCTATTCTTTCCTGTTTCTTATCTTTCTTCTTCAGTTTCCAATCTTCATTTTCCTAATATACTCCCTGATCTGGTCTTGCCAACTACTCTCCAGTCTTCTTCCAAGTCTCGCACCTAGTGGTTTTCAGTCTAAGAATTTTTTTATTGGTTCGTTTTCTCCTCTTTTTAGTGTGTGACCGAACCATTTTAAACTTTGAGCCTTTATATGTCTAACAATGTCTTTTTCGTGCATCAAAGCTCTTATCTCGTTTTTAAATAATCATCAGAATTCTCCTCCGTGTCTTTTCCCTGAATTTTTCTTTCTAGTATTTCTAGTTTGGTTTCATCTTTGTTAGTCAGGCACATAGTTTGTACTGCATAGGTTATTACTGATCTTATTGCCGTTTAATATATCTTAATTTTGTTTTTTTTTTGCCGATTTTTCTATTTTGGAGAATCTTGTGGTATTTCGCTGATAATCCCTGTTTAAAAACACGTGAATAAATACTTTCCAGTTACATTTTTAGGAAAATCGTAAATTTTCTCATTGTTATATTGGTCGAAAAAGTATATTATCACACCGAAATTGATTTGTCATATCTTTTTTTCAGAGGCTTCACACGATTTTTAATATAAACGAAGTATAATGATTCGTCAAATGATGGGGAAAAAAGCATATTTCCTTCTAAGAGAAGTCAAAGTTGAGTAAAACGGTGAGAAAGATCCAATTTCAGTTTTTCTATAAACAGTGTGTTAGCTGGAGAAACGCGACCCTATTAGCCATAAACTCATTGCAAAATTAGAATTATATTTGAACTAAATGTTCTCCCAGCTGATTGCCTAGACTATTAATTGATCTGGTATAATCTGTAAAATCGTAAAATAAATTTATACCTTTTGTGTCGAAATATCTTTACCATCTACCTTTCAACTCGTTTATTAAATATCTGTAAACAAAAGTATTTCTATTATAATATTGTATATTATTATATTAGTATAAGAATACTAACTCGTCAAATGCAACAATGAGAAACACGAAGTAAATTTCCTTTAAAAAAAAGTCAACTTTGAATTAAACTGTAAAAAAAATCAAATTTTAGATTTTCCATTACTAGTATGTATTTATTGGAGAAGGGCGATCCTGTTAATCATAAACTCATTAGAATTGAATATTCCAACTGATTGTGTGGAGTATTAATTGATCAGGTATAAAATCCCAAAATAAATTTATACATTTTTGTGTCAAAATATTTCTTTACTATCTTTAACTACTTATATCTATTTTTTGCCGAAAATTAATAAGGAAATGCCCCTTTTAAGAAGAGTAGAAAAGAACCGCTAAAATGGATTTGAAGTCTCCCAACAAAAAACCGGTACACGGCACTCCAAAGCAAATATTTTATTATCAGAGGCATGATAAATGTCATCAATGTTTCTCTTTTTATTCGACATAACAAACGAGCCCGATACCGCCAATATGCTGTATATCAAAGTGACTGTTTAAAATAAACGTCCTCTTTATGCTGAATCGTTTCGAAAATTTATGGCGTCAATATATTTATATGGAAGGCAATTTTGTGAGAAGCCTCTCCCCTAATACGCTGGTAGCAATAGTTTGCACCGATAATAGAAACATATTACCCTCTCACGACTTCAACGACTCGTAGCCATTACTGTAAGGCTTCTTTATGGTGTTAATGCGCTCTATTACCCTCGCGGTGAATTACGTCGGCCTAAAACAGACGTACGTTCTATTTATCTACATCCGCTACGCATCACACAATTTACTGCCCTTTTGCCACTACATTGCTTCTTCTAACTTATTATTATAGCTACTAAAAAGCTCCTTGAAATAAACCATTCGGGTAATGGATATAAACCATTCTAAGATTCCTAAGCATAAACTTCAAACTTACAAGAAAGAACCTGAACTGTTCACAACTAATAAAACTTACAGCAACACAAATATCGTAATACAAAGATGTCAGAAATAAACTGCTGGCAACTTTTTAAAAATTCTAATAAACAAATGTAAAATGAAAAATCCAACAGTAATGGAAATGTTAACTCTGTTCAAATTTAAAAGAAGAATAGAGATGGAAATTTTGTCAATCTTCTTTACTTTACTGTCTTTACTTACAATTTACAATTTTTTCAGTTATTTTGATTTTTGTGTTATTTTCGATTTTATTATTTATTATTTTTAGCTTTTTTTTTGATTTTTTTTAAATTCCCGCTAAAAAAATTAATTTTTTTTTTAAATCGGGAAGTTATTGGTTTTACCCCGTTTTTCGAAAATCGAGTTTTCATCGGATCTCAACGTTTTGAGGTATTTGGAACCTACCCTGACTATTTTTACGAGGGTGTCTGTATGTCTGTATGTATGTGTGAAAGTGTGTGTGTGTGTGTGGAGGTATGTAAACCTCTTATAACTTTTGAACGGTTTGACCGATCGGAATGAAATAAAAAGCGTTCCAAAGGGTTCCGTCTAACTTAGATTCCCTGTAAGTTTAAACTGATTCGAACTAGTAGATTTCGAGAAATTTCAAAATAACCGAAAAAAACAATTGGTAAAAATGATGTTTTTTGGGCATATCTTTTTGGCCATTACATCGATCAATTTCATAACCTAATCAGCTCTCAATCTTAAAAAACCACGTCGAATGCCGTTTTGGAAATTAAAATCGGTTGATTCGTTCGTGAGATATCGTTGTCGAAAAATTTCAAAAAAAGTGATTTTTTTTCAGTAACTTAGAGATTTTTTGACTAATCGATTTTGCACTCTTAGGGCACGGCCAAATCAGCAACTTTGTCGCCGCCACACAAACGCCGCAGCAAAAACGCCAATTCGAAATTTTTAAAAACCTGGCCAAACCAAACGACGCGACGTATTATGTTATCCACACAACACTCTTTAATTTTAATAATTCAGTTTGATAATGGTCCAAAACAAAGTCGAAGACGTAGGTACTGTTAAGAATAGCAGTTTATAAATATCGCGGGCGAAATAATTTGAAGAAAAGACTCGCGGTTCATCCTATTAATGCGAACAGAAAGAAACATGGCCAGTTTCATACTTTATACAATTACTTACTAAAGAATGACGTAATTTTTTTTGCTTATTTTCGGATGTTTCCCAAAACATTCCAGGAATTATGTGAATATCTAAAACATACGATAAGAACAAATTTAAACAATCGAATTCAGTGAAGGAAAGTGTTGCTGTAAGAATTAGGTAAATCATACAATGCAGGACGTAATTCTATTTCAGAAATAAATAGTTCTGTGTCAAACATCTTTACTTCTTAAAATATAATTGAATACTGTTGAAGTTTATCCTGAATTTATACAAGTCGCTGACGCTAATCTGGCCACTTGCATTAAAAACAAAGGGGAGCGTCTTTGTGGTTGCAGCAGAAAGTCGCTCTCTTTCGCGACACTGCTGCTGTCGTTGCGTTTGAAACAGTAGATATGGCCATGTCCGTTTAGTTATATGGGTTGCGTAGCTGCGACAAAGACGCGGCGTTTGTGTGGCGGCGACAAAGTCGCTGATTTGGCCGTACCCTTAGTAACGTTTTTAGGTCTCAAAACACTGCGTCGAATGCCATCTTGAACATCAAAATTGAATAACGCGTTAAAAAGTTATGGCTCTTTAAACATTTCAAAAACAGTCAAAAACATCAAAATACGTCACGTTACTACCTATAGCTTTACGGTTAAAACCAGCGGGAAGTTGCAAGGATGGCCTTTGAGGTCAACCTCTTTTCGAATTTTTTTTTTTTAATTTTGTCTACTTTTTCAATTTTATTAGTCTTTCATGTTATTACAAAAATTTTAGATTAGGTTTTTTTAAATATTTTTTAAATAAACTTTTGGAAGAGTTTTAGATTTACAATTTTTCGAAAAGTACAAAAAGTCGTAGAAGTTTAAAAAATATGAGATCTACAAGATCTGCAGAAAGATCCTTGTCTATGGTTCGGAGAAATCTTAAGGAGGAAAGAGGAAACTTGTTTTTAGAAATTCTTTAGATTCTTTGGTGTATTTCAGATGGTATGGAGGGTCTTCTGGGCGGTGATTTTGGTACCCTGTAGAATCCAACCGATCGATGTATCCATTCTCAAGCGTTTGAAATCGAAAGGAAAGAGGAAGTATTTTTGTATTTTGGTAGACAAGGAGGCTTGGGTAAAGGTGGTGTATGTTTTTAGCTTTTGGTTCCCTCTGTGGCAAGAAGCAAATGGAAGAGTCTCTGAGGCAGAGCAGAGTATGACACGGTCTTATAATCGACAAGAGATCGAATAAAAGTTTTGTAGGTATGAAGTAGAGTTTTGGAGTGGCATCTTCTGAATCTACCACGCAGGGCACCCAGGCGCGCTTTTCTTCTAATTTTCTCTATTTCTTGCTTCGTGTTCGACTTCTTTCCATATTAGTGGGATTTTTTCGTGTGCCCTATTTATTGCGGCGCACACTAGTTGGCTCCCGTGGTCAGAAAACCCTTTTAATCGTATACTAGTTGGCTCCGATGACCGTATACTAATTGGCTCCGGTGGTTAAGAGGATTAGGTACGTATCTACTTTTTTCTAAGAATACCAAAACTCAAAATAAACAATTGAAGGGTGAAGGGAAAAAACAAGGAATGTCCATTTATGTATATTTTGAGCTAAGACTGCCATCTGGTAGACAAATTGTGAATCTTTTATTACGATCTGGTTGTTTGTAAGGAACTAGAAGGGTCCATTAGTTATGTGTATTTGAAATAATCGTCGAGTGGTTAAAAACAGGGAGAGTCAGCGCGGTAAAAAGAAATAACCAGGAGAGTCCGTTCTTATCGCATATAAACTTAGTGAGGTCGTAACCTGTTACTTTATTTTAGTTTGTTTATGGTACCATTGTAGGAAGTAACTATATCTTATAAAAATCGGCCAGGTAATTAAATTAGTGTGGTAGTGCAGTTAGCTAAACGATGTCATCTTCTGATAGTGATATATTAAGCAAAAGCTTGACGAAAAAAAGAAAAAAAACCGGAAGAATGGTAGATGTGATGAAGAAAATGCGAGTTCAGTCACACGAAGTAGGACCGTCTTGCTGTTGTAAAAGACTTAAGTGCTTCGAAATCACAACGGTAAACGAAAGAAAACAAATTTTGAAAAATTTCAATAGCCTATCTACCTATGATGAACAAAGTGCGTATTTGACCGGACTAATAACATTAATACCAGTTCAGAGAAGACGGCCTCGCACCGAAGAAGAAAACGCATGTTTTCATGATGCATCTTTCGCTTACAAAGTGAGGGTGAAGAAAGAAGATGATGTTGCAAAGGAAGTAAAGGTCTGTTTCAAAGCGTTTCAGTCAATTCACGGTATTTCAAAAGGTAGAGTGGAGCATTTACAGAAAAACCTTAAAGCGACAGGCACTTCTCTAAAAGACAAACGTAGTAAGCATAGCTCTAAACACAGAAAATTAAAGCCAGCAATCTACAACGCTGTTTATGATCACATAGATTCCTTCAAGGCTCGACGATCGCACTATAGCTTGCACGATTCTAACAGAAAATATTTGCCAGAGGAACTGAACATTAAAAAAATGTTCAACCTCTTTAAGGAGAAACATCCAAGTATTCACGTCTCCTATGTAACATACAGGCATATATTTAACACTAAATTCAACTTGTCCTTTGGTTACCCGAGATCCGATACATGCTCTGCTTGTGACGAATTCCATGCAAAGTTAAAGTCACTGCACCCAGAAAATGATATAGCAGAAATAAAAAGGTTAACAGTACAAAACGAACTTCATAAACGCAAAGCCCAAGCATTTTACGACAGGAAGAAAGCTGCTCGGAGAACTTCAAAAAAACAGCCAGATATTGTTTCTATAGCACTGGATTACCAAAAAAACGTTTCTCTACCAAATGTGACCACAAACGACGTTTACCATCTACGGCAACTGTCCATGTTCAGTTTTAACATACATGTTCTGTCAACGGGCCAATCAATATTTTATACATATCCGCAGACCATTGCCAAAAAGGGTCCCAATGAAGTACTATCGTTCCTGTTTCATTTTATTGTCAACTTCATGGATGGTCAAGCGAAGCACTTGCACATATTTATACATATCCGCAGACCATTGCCAAAAAGGGTCCCAATGAAGTACTATCGTTCCTGTTTCATTTTATTGTCAACTTCATGGATGGTCAAGCGAAGCACTTGCACATATTTTGCGATTCAGCCGGTGGGCAAAACAAGAATTATTCCATGTTTCGCTTCATGCATTACATACTTCACAAAACCAAATTATTAGAGTCGATTCGCATTACTTTCCCAGTAAGAGGTCACTCTTACCTCGAATGCAACAAAAACATGGGACTGGTGAACTTAAAAACTAAGATGGAATTACCGAGTGACTGGGTAGACCTTTTGAAATCTTCAAGATGTAAGCCGTCACCTTTTGAAGTTGTGGAGGTTACACAAGATTTAGTCAAGAAATGGGACACTTTTTTTAAAGATAGGTATGTTAAGAAATGTCCATTCCCAACTCAACAAGTTAAGGAAATCGAAACAACCAAAGATCATCCGAGACTGATTAGCTTTAGAACTACCTACCATTGTACATGGGAGAAAAAACCCATCACTGCCAATCCAAAGCAGTCCAAAGCAATGGGCAGTAGTCTACAGGAACGTGAATTCCAACTTCCCTTACCAGCATATCAAGGTAAGTTTCTGGATTTTCAAACTACTGAAGCTATTTTGATAACACAACCCTTATTCCAGATCTACTGCCAATTTCAAAAGACAAATACATGAACTTGATGCAGTTAAAACGATTCTGTAACGGTCTCAGGTGTACTTCAACAACTTGCCACACGACACCAATGATCGAAGATCAGTCAGAAAAAAGTGATTGAAAGGCAGTCAGAGAAATGTGACATTCCTGATTTTTATCCATTTTTATTTGTTGCCTAGACGGTTTTTAATTTTTTTCTCATTATTTTCAGAATATTGTTGTTATTTTCAGAATGGCTTTTGGAACAGTACATAAATAGTAATTATATAACAGGTTACTGTTTTTTCAGTATTTGTTTTGTATAAGCAATCGGGTTGTCAATGCTTATAAATAAATTATCTCAAAACTACATTTTTGGACATCCCTTGTTTTTTCCCTTCACCCTTCAATTGTTCTAATAAAATAATATAAATTTATTTTCATATACTTCCATATAATTATTAAATTTCAAATGTTTGGATGGAATTTATATGACATTAATTTTACAAATTCAAATTTGCTTATTTCATTATTTTTTAGGGATAATATTTTTTCTTCCACAAATTGTTAAAAAAAAACGATCCTGCGGTATACCTTTTCCGTTCATTGACACATTTTAATGTATGTATCAATTTAAATATTTTTCAAATTTCCAAAAATCGGTATATATTTGGATAGTGACTATAAAACAGTGAATTAAATTTAGTGTGGAAGTTTTCGCAAGCGTTTGTGGACGGACTCTTTTTGGCTCACATATGAGGTGGAAAATCAGCGTCCTCCGAGATGTAATTCTCCACCAACTAATCAGAAAATTCGTGAAGTGCAGGACGATTTGGTAACACTTCGGCGAAATCGAACGTAAAACACTCACCCACCACGGAGGGATCCAAAAATGGAAGGCCAAATACATATTTAAGACATCAAACATCTGTGTCTTTTTAAAATGCATTTGATAACCCTAGCTTCTGTATTTTCCTCCAACTACAAGCAAACAAACAATTAGGAATAATAAAAAATAATAAAAAACTCTTTGTTTTTTATTATTTTTTATTATTCCTAATAAAATGAACTTCCAAATAGTAAAGGTCAGTACAATACAGTATTTGTAATAAAAAAATGGATTTTAAAAACATAACTCAAATATATATATTACTAGCTGACCCCGCGGACTTCGTACCGCATATAACGGATGTATTTTTTGTTTTTTTCAAATTTTTACGATTTTATTTTGGGTTCAATTTTTTTTTTTTTTGATTTTATCGTTTTTATCATATTTTCTCGTAAATTTTCAGCTGTATACTATTTTTTGATTATATTTTGTAATTTATCGATTAAATATATTTGGTAGCAACTGCGGCACCTTACGTCATATTATTTAATTTAGCAAGAATTAGTTGAAATATATGAGATATTATGCAAAATAAACCTTAAGTAAGAATTGCTCGTTTAAATATATGTGATATTAACTGCGCCACCTTACGGTGGCGCCATAGTACTTTATTAAGTCGTAATTGCTACTTTAAATATATAAGATATTAACTGCGCCACCTCACGGTGGCATACTCAGGCTTTGAACTTCATTACTAAACCGCTAGATGGCGTTGAAGAAGCTAGTTTTTGTGATTTTTTTAATAAAAAGTATCCCACGTTAATTCTAATACCTTCAAGAATATGTATAAAAATTTTCATGATGATCGGTTAAGTAGTTTTCGCGTGAAAGCGTAACAAACAAACTTACATTCACATTTATAATATATAGGGATAGGGAAGGGATAGGGATAGGGAAGGGAAGGGATGCGTCATATTATTAATTTAGCAAGAATTTGTTGAAATATATGAGATATTATGCGAAATAAACCTTAAGTAAGAATTGCTCGTTTAAATATATGTGATATTAACTGCGCCACCTTACGGTGGCGCCATAGTACTTTATTAAGTCGTAATTGCTAGTTTAAATATATAAGATATTAACTGCGCCACCTCACGGTGGAATACTCAGGCTTGGAACTTCATTACTGAACCGCTAGATGGCGTTAAAGAAGCTAGTTTTTGTGATTTTTTTAATAAAAAGTATCCTATGTTAATTCTAATACCTCCAAGAATATGTGTACAAATTTTCATGATGATCGGTTGAGTAGTTTTCGCGTGAAAGCGTAACAAACAAACTTACATTCACATTTATAATATATAGGGATAGGGATTTATGTATGTTTAAAATTATTTTTTTTAGAAAAACACAACAATCTTGCCACGGCACTTTACCTTAATTCCCAGAATCGGCAACGGGAGCCAACTAACCTAAGACCCTTTTAAAAATAGGGATTAAAATCTGACCGCCGGAGCCAACTAGCATGCACCCATATATTGTTCTTTTCCATATATTGTCTGGTCTTCTTTGCTCTCTTCAGTCTGGCAGTTAAGTGCTTATTTTGCTATGTCCTTTTCTGAGTATGTGGAGGGTCTATTTCCACTTTTCTTTCAAATATAGAAAAACATCAATTAAAAAAAGAGGTATACGAGAGTTTTAAAACATTTTCGAAACATTGCAAAACATTTAAATTTTTGTTTAATTCAATGTAAAAATGAAGAAAAAACTGGCATAGATGCAACAAAATAATTAGCCAATTTATTGTTAACCTCGTGTATATCTTTTCTTTTACTTATCATTTCTTTATTGATGACATTATAGGAATCCTCTGAAGGGTCTGGTAAACTTTGTGTTTATTTTCACTTTTTAGTTCCTGTATTAAATAAATTTATATACAATACATAAATTCTTGTTTTCGTTTAGATATAAAGCAAAATTTCTCTGTGTTAATCGGTGAGGTGTTGAATTTAACCAATTGTATATGGTTAATGGTTTTTAGTTTGTAGCAAACATTTATCGTTCTACCCTACGGAACGCTATTACATCGAAATGGACTCGGCGATACACTTTTGTGGTTTTTATTATTTTTGCTTAGTCATTTAGACATCGCAAATCTAACATGTACTGACAATTAAAGTGACAGCCATCCAAAATACGTGCACTGAACCATCATTAACTTTCTTCTCGCTCCGGTGATTCAATAGTTTTGGTGTTATTGTGCATCTGAAATCCATTTCCTGACACCGCCATAACTCAGCCTCACACATAACCTCACAAAAGGCAACCATTATCGAAATGAAATATAATTCTAGGTGTTTTTATTTCTTCGAGTAGTAAATCTGTTGAATAATACCGACCGTGACGTCTGCCTTTGTGAGAGCCCTCGTTTACCCGCTGGCAATGAATTACACGCAAAATTGCACAGAGAGATCTATTTTCGAGTGACATCATGACGATGGAAAATATAAGGATACTCATAGCGGGGGGTTCCCAACCAATGTAGATGACATAAATTAATGTGACAGGTCAGTCCGTCCTCCGAAGCAGCTGTGCGCTGTTTGCTCTAGACTGTCCAACTTGACACTTTCTTTCTATACACACCAAGAAAAATATTTAATAACAAACTTCTTTTAACCATTTTTAATATAATATCATAGTCAATTCTTTCACAGGAATATCTTCGATACAGTCTTTTGATGTCTTTGTATATTGTAACGCAAGTTTAAATCAACATAGTTATGGTAAAAGTCCTGTTTTTTTACGGAAAAGTATCACTATCCATAGATAATCGATTAATTTATACTAATTTAATTGGTTTTCCAATCTTGTACATACAGTGAGGTCCAAAAGTAACGAATAAATTCATTTTCTCCGTTAATAATCGTGTGAAAGCAAAATCCTAAAACACGTCAATTTATAAATTTAAAATGGCACTTTATGGCGCTAAAAAACCACCCCCCCCCCACTTCAAACCTCTTCCCAAGGGGTGAGAGCACCCCATTTTTTTAAATGGCATGAGGAGTCATGTGATACCTCGTCTGAAAGAGAGTTTAATTGCCTATTCAGCAATGTAAAAATTTTTAAATTTATTTTACTTTCAAGAATATTCAATATTTGATACTGTAATAGGTGGTTACAGTTAAATTTCCTAATAATAAAATAATATAGTAGGCATGCTTGGTATATCAATACGACATGTTTCAATATATTTTAAGTAACACATTCCAAAATTGTAAATCGAATTTTCTTGAAAATAAAAAAATAAAATCTAAAAATTTTTACATTGCTGAATAGGCAATTAAATGCTCTTTTAAAAGAGGTATCACATGACCCCTCATGCCATTTAAAAAAATGGGGAGCTCTCACCCCTTGGGAAGGGTTTTGAAGTGGGGGGTGGTTTTTTAGCGCCATAAAGTGTCATTTTAAATTTAAAAATTGATGTGTTTCAGGATTTTTCTTTTACATGCTTATTAACGGAGAAAATGAATTTATCCGTTACTTTTGGACCTCACTGTGTAGTTTCTCTCATTGAGGGTAAAAACATCACAGAGTCACATAAAATAATATTTTCTCAGTGTAAGTTATAGCTTTTACCTTTTTGTTGTCTCCTTGCTGGGCACAACTAATGTCTAGAATACATCAATATTAGTTATGGTTTGCACCTTTGTCACTTGATTTATTGCAGATCAGGTTTTGTAAAATACAACACGTAACAGTGACACAAAGTATAACGAACAAAGATTTTAAATATGAGTTTATGAATGGATATTCACAGAAATTATGGTTATTTATTGCCAGATTTCGGTTTAGAAAGCGACTGAATTACAAATCTGCTCTAACTATCAAAATATGTTAGTCTTCATTCTTTAAAGTAGAAATGCAAAAAATGGTTTGTAAATAAGTAATTTTACAGATGCAAAAAGCGGAAATATATTATGGTTAACTTGACATGTTTTTTGTTATATCTTCGTACATATCATTCGTTCTATTTTCTTCTTATACTTAGATGGAATCTGTTTAAAGAAACGCAACTGCTCTACCACAGTAATACGCTGTTTTGCATTCCTGTATGTGAATTTCATACTTACTAGCTCAGGAAGACATTAAAAACAGTGTTAAAGTTGATCTGATTATTTCTTTGCTTTATAATGTTTTGCTACATAGGTATGTTTAGCATAGCTATGTTTATTACACAATATTGTCAAGAGATATCATATTTTTGCTCTATTTACTTTTGGTAAAAGAGATTAGGCGCCCATCCCTATTCATTTTAATAAAGATCTTCTTAGAAATCTGATTCAAAACCATTCCTTATGAGTTCAGTGTTGGATATCTTATATAGTTCGACAAAATGATCACATTTTAAAAATTTAACAAGATAACAAATGTTTATTGTACAAAAGCTGCTTTATTCACCGGTCGCCGATAGCGTCGCCTTCATCGCGAGTCAACGCAATCTTCGTGATTATTTATGTGGAATTGGTAATCGTCATATTGTTGGTGTAAATCAACGATACAACGCTGCAAGAGAAGAAGTAATTGATATAGTGCTTGACGAACCAGGGACCAATAACTGTCACAATGAGCAAGTTTTTATGGCTTACTATTGTTTTTGTGTGATACTTGAAAAAATTTTTTTAAAGTTTGAACCTCTATATCTCCAAAACAAAGGCCGATCGGAAAAAAAGTTATTTTGCATTTTTTGCTTAGAATCCAATCTAGAACACAATTTTACATTTTTCGCCTCCTGGTATAAATAGTTAAAGATTTTTGTGTAAATTAAAACCTATACTTGAACTTTGTTACTGTTTCCAATATTTTACTAAATTGTAGTTACCTTGACGTCTACCATATTATAATGAAAGTAATATCGTAAATACGTAAATTTAGTTACAGTTAATGTTTCCAACATCCCTGACTAAAAATATGGTTACAGTTGTGCAGGAATTGAGAAGACAGGTCGGATTTCGCCACTGCTGCCATAATGTATACTCACCGTTAATAATTCAGTCAGAACGCTATCAAGTCGACTGTGTACATATGTCGGATCATTAGTAAAGTCTGTACATCAGCGGCTGCCATCATAAACACGTCATCGCAACGAACGCTTTTAGTCGTTAGTCCTCACAAATAGATGACTTTTATGGTTTGACTTGCTTGGCCAAAGCAATACGAAAACAACATCTAATGAGTGTCTTGTTCGGGATTTAGAATTTGTTGGAAAATACATCATAGGAATACCAATAACCTCTGGTTTCAATTGCAAATAGAACAACCAGTCACTTAAAAATTATATATGTCAATTTGTTTAATATGTAGATGCATTTGAAGCTTGATTCAGATGATAATGCAATTTTTATTCTGTAGGTATTCGATGATTAAGTAACTAACTTAATTTGTTGGTAGTTTTGTCATCGATCAAAATGGTTTTTTGTCTATCAGTTTGTAGATTATGACTTATTTATAAAAAAAATCGAAAAGAGGTTGCATCTTCTTGCTAATTTCAGACACCAAAATGTATTTTTTTCTGCTGTTTTAAGCTACTCGAGCTCTAGAAAGTATTTTTTTGTGCTGCTTTAGTCTTCTTGTGCGTAACAAAAAGAAATTTTTTATAAAACTATAGTTTATTAAAACGTTAAGCGATATTGGTGTTTGAGGCAGCAATTGATGCAGTTTTTTAAGTGCTAAAATAGTACATTACGTAACGAGTGCGGAAAGCAGGTGATCCCATCACGAGTGCGATAAAAAGCACGAGTGATGAGATTACCTGCGCACCGCACGAGTTGCGTATTCTATTTTTCATCACTCCGTGAGGAAAGCTCTTGAATTTGTCTAAAATAAAAGGAAAGAAGGTAATAAAAGTAGTATTAGGCCTGATCCGCCTGCACCGCGAGGCGCTGAAGGAGAGTTGGGGGAGGCGGATTCCCCCCCATTAAAACAAACATTTTTAGAGTTAAGAAATTATAACATTTTTATTTAAAATCCTTTTTTATTACAAAATTATGTATAGTTATGAATCTTTGTTAAATATGTTAAATGTAATATTTGAACAGTTGCTTAATTCTATAGACATATTTTTTTTATTCAACTTAAGGATATTAGATAATAATTAAGAATCAACAAAATCTTTATTTAGTAATGAAACGTTTGATTGATTATATCGCGTTATCAAAAGCAAAACTATTAGAAAATTCATCCCCAATTTCTCTTAATTGACTTTCTATCTCATTTATTTTTGATTGGGAAACACTTATCAACTCTGTTTCGGTCATTCATTGCTTTCCGCACTTTCCTACACGGTCGAAAGCAGTGCTTTCCGCACGGAGTGATGATAAGTTTTATATTTCGTAACGTTGAAGGAAGCATTGCTTTCCGCACGGAGTGATGAAAATGTTATTCTTAGTTCACGATGAGAAAAAACCAACAAAAATGATCCGTTTTCGAAGTGTGTCAAAGAAAATATGACTAAAAATTAAAATTTTGACCATAAAATGAAAATTTCTACCTTAAAATGCAAAATATGACAAAAAATGCGAACAATCGACTCAGAATACGTAAAATTGACACAAAAGTGCTGGTTTTACGGTGTTTTTGCATTTTGAACACAAAATGACTAAAAATGTAAATTTTGACATTTAAATGCAAAAATACAAAAAATGTGAAAAATTGACTCAAATGACGTCAAATCGGAAAAAAAGTGCTGGTTTTGATCCGTTTTCGAAGTGTGTCAAAGAAAATAGTCGCAACTTTTGTGTCAAAAACTGGTTGCAATGCAATTGCTTAATACACTGCCCAAAAGACCTTTTGGAGCTTAAAAACATTGAATTGTTACACCGTCCACCGTATAGTCACGAACTAAGTAGGTACCTACTACCTACCAACGATTTCTTCACGTCCCCAAAAATCAAGAATTCAGTGCGTGGGCAACGATTCCAGTCGCCAAAAGAAGCCATTGATGCCTTTAAAACAACGATTTTGCAGGTGTCAACGAAAGACTGGAATAAATGTTTTATCAATTGGATTAAACGTATGCTAAAGTGTATCGATCTTGGTGGGACACATTTTGAAAAGTAATACTTTGAGTTTATTTATTTTTTGTCTCTATGGCTACATGCATAAGTAAAAAGACAACCCTCTTATACTTGTTTTGACAAAATTAATTAAAAACATGAATGATCTCAGGACCCATCAGCAGTGGCTAAAGGTTTATATTCGTTGGAAGCAACGTTACGGACACAAAATAGTACATTACGTAACGAATGCGGAAAGCACGAGTGATGGGATTACCTACTCACCGCACGAGTTGCGTATTCTATTTTTCATCAGTCCGTGAGGAAAGCTCTTGAATTCATGTAAAATAAAAGAAAAGAAAATAAGAAAAGTAGTATTAGGTCGCTCGAGCCGTAGGCACTAAGTAACGCGAAAGAACAGTTGGTGGTGAACACTGCATTTCACTAAAATATGCTGTAAACATTTCTTCCGCAAAGGACGAGGATTTTTTGTTACATCCGGATCGGAATCAGAATCACTCATTGTAAATAAGATCGGGATATTCACTTATTATGCGTTATATTTTACTCTATATGCATTTACAATGCGACTGATATTATTTGTAATTGTCTTTAGTATGCCGGCTAATATTTTACAGGTTTGAACAAACACAATAATAAAAACATTGCGGCGCGCGCGGCGTCTTGCAGTATATATATAGGTATAGTAAATAATAGTAGTATACAATAACAATGTAAAACAGTGTATAATATAATATAATACAAATACAAATATATGTGTACACTAGGTGTCCCGGCGGACTTCGTACCGCATAACACTGTCATGACCTTTTTTCATTTTTCTTTTTTTCGAATTTTTACTATTTTGCTTTCAATGATTTTTTTTATTTTATCATATTTTCTCGTTATCAGGTTTATACTATTTTTTCGTTGTATTTTAGAATTTATTGATTAAATAGGTATATTAGATATCCACTGCGCCACCTTACGGTGGCTTCATAGTACTTACTTTAGTAAGAATTTCTCGTTTAAATATGTGAGATAATAACTGCAAAAATTAGTAAAAATTGCTTGTTTAAATATATGAGATATTAACTACGCTACCTTACGGTGGCGTTATAACCTTTATTTTAAAAAGATATTTTTTGGCGTTATTTTTTTAGTATTTTCCCTTTTCTTTTAGTTTTGCGTTTATTTATTTATTTATAAATCGAAATTCAAGATTATCTATTGGGTTTTTTCACAACGTAACTGTTCAATATTCTAAAAATCAAAATACAGTGCCAACTACCGGGTGTCTATCTAACCTAGATGTCAAAGGTTTATGGAGTTACTTCAATTAACTTTAATTAACTTAAACTGTCATCTATTAGGAATTCGTAGAACTAAACAATAAATGTCACTTGGGGGATAATGTCACTTTACCGTCGAAATATACAAAAAAGTAAAAAAATTATTAAAAAACATTTTATAGTGGACCAAATAGTAAATCTAAACCATTCTCGAATCCATTTAAATATATACAAAAAAAATTATAAAATTCGGTCCAGCCGTTTAGAAGGAGTTTAGTAACATACACACAAGAAATATATATATTAAGATATATATAAACAAAACAACACCGTATTTCAAGACTAATATAATACCTGAATATACACTTAGTGCGTGGAAGTTTTAAATTTGGTAACTGTTGAAGGAAGCATTGCTTTCCGCACGGTCCTGCATGGTCGAAAGTAGTGCTTTCCGCACGGAGTGATGAAAAAGTGATTTGTTGTAACAAATTTTAAGTTTTAAACATATCCGCACTAGACATTGATATAAATATAAATTTTTAGGTGTTACTATAGACTTTTCTATTAAAACTACCAACCTAAAAAATTTTTGTTAACATAAATTTTCTTTTTAGTTTTCAACATCAATTAGTCAGTGTTCTATTAGATAAAAGGAATTCAAGTTCATAGATGTTCTGAGTGAATTCATACAGCTGTTCTTTGGCGGCATAAGTATTTGTTTTGAAAAATGCGTGACTGAACGGAGTTTAGTTTACTCGGTGCGATTTGTTTAAAAGAACTTATGTTGATCTTAAGTTTAACACCACGTGGACTTCCGAGAACTGTATATCACTACCGCAAGCCGTAAAGATACGGACTGCTTCACATAAATTATTCTCGGCTCATTTGATAGCTAGCGCAGTAAGTGCTTTTCTAAATTCTCCCAAATGCCATTTACACTCTTAACTACGCACTAAAAATGGAATACGACTACTATATCTGTGTATTTATAGCCGAGCTGTCAAATAAACAAAAGATTTTATTACACATTGTTTTCTTTAACAAAAAAAAAATTTACGTTTTTATGTATTTTCGCAGAAAAAAAACTAACGTTAAATGCCCGCTCCCGTTGCCACGTTTTTGAAGATATGTTGTTTTGTTTTTATGATTTATTTATTATTTACATAGTATAATATATTCTCTTAAAATACATGTCAGATAAATTTTCAACTCAAAAATATACACCTGTATCCAATATTTATCAAGTGACACACATAGGGGCAAGCGAATAACTCGACACAGTTTATAGAAATTTTGTGTCATGAAAACTTCCTTTACGATAGTTTAATTTTCCGGTAAAATGCTACTCTCATTCTTCTTACTACATATTTTAAAAATTTTTAGTTTAATATGTAAATCATAAACTACATACCCATGTTTACGTAGAATGGCTTTAATTTTGTATTGCATATTTTGATGTGAAACATCTATAGCCGTACGTGAATCAGATTTCTCGCGTGGCGACGGTGACGTATGATTCGTATGACGTAAAAAACCTAACGCATCGATAATATATAATAAAGAGATGTACTGATACCTTATATGAAATTGGTCTCATGTTTTGAGCGACGCGACGGTGGCGCGCCAACAATAGGGGGAAGAAGCTCATTGATTCAAAAATTTGGCGGGACAGGGTATGAATTGTTTCATAAAAACCTAACTCGATTCCGCCTACTATCTATTCTATATATCTAAAAATGTTTGTTTGTATAGGCAACATAATATACCTACATATTTTGCTGACCTGTAAAATTGACAGCTAGTCAATCAAAATTGATTGTTGGTGAATAGTTGTCATATAGTTGTCCGCGTAAAATTTGTGTATAAGTTTTAAATATGAATAAACAAAGTGTTAATAAAGAAAGTGATGAAAAAATATTGAATAAAAATGAGTGAGTACCTACCTACTCTATATACATTGGGGTGTCCGTTATTTCCCAAATTTGGTTTTGTTCTCCAAACACCCATCAAATTTTTAGATTATGACCTAACAAAAATTATCAGACCTCAACCAGCCCTTAATATTCACATTAACCCGTGCCTAAATCATAACACATTTCCCATTTAAATACCGTTTAAAAGTTATTCAACGATAAAGTTGTATTCATAGTTAAATTCATCATTTTTCTATTTTTTATTTAGTATTGCTTTTTGTTTGTACTAAAATTATGAAGTAACTACAATTATATTAATATAGTATATATTATATTAATATAGTAACGTAAGAATTTAAGGCAATTAAATAAAAAGCTAAACGAAATCACTTTTTACATTTATTCAATAAATAGTCATCGGTATCTGGAAAAAATCGTAATATTTTATTTTATCATTATGACATATTTAGTTCCTATCACAATCTGTTCTTTTCTGCATATTACTTTTACACAATAATGTCGATGTTTCACATCTGCCAGGCGTCCCGTGACGGCTCACATTTTTTTTTTCATACGAGCCAGCATTTTTGAGATATTACTATTCAAAAAGATGTAAAAGTTGTAATCGTCATAATATGAATCAATTGAGTTTCTAGAGTTTTAATATATATTAAAATATTTTTCTTACAAACAGTCACAACAAGTCTCGGTTCATTTTAATGTAAAAAGAAAAGTTTACTGCTGAAAATATACTAGTAAAACAAGCTAATAATGATGCTGATGTACTCATCATTGAAACAGCAATAAGAGCTATCTAATATGGTAAATATAACTGTTGTTGTTGGTGAAGATGTAGAGTTACTTGTATTACTTATTGCTAGAACTCCAACTGCAAAAACTATTTACTTCTTAAAACCAGAAGAAGATCAACATCAATCGGAAATGTATTCTTTTAAAAGTTTATCTACTTTTGCAAAGAGTCAAAATCATGTAGGTACTATTTTTACACGCAATAACTGGCTGTGATACGACTTCTGTATTTTGCAGAAGAGGAAAATATCAGTCTTTAAAATGTTTAAAAAACAAGATTTAGTTCAATGTGCTCAAGTTTTTAATAACAGTATAATTCAACTCAACAAGAAATCATCATCAACGGCAGTTACTTTCTTCTTTCCATGTATGGAGCTCCTAAAAAATTGCTTGCTTAGATAAGTACCGATATGCATGTTTCGTTAAAAATACTAAAAATAAAAAAAAAACAAGTTCAATTAGCTTGTCTTCCTCCAACCACAGCTGCTGCTCATCAACATCTTTTTCGGGTATATTATCAAGTTCAAGTGTGGCTTGGATATCAGCTAGAGTCTAGACCTAGACCATACAAAGTGGGGTTGGAAGTATGTTAACAATATATTAGAGCCAGTCCAAACTTTACTTCTACCTGCACCGGAAAATATACTCAACACAATCTTTTGCAACTGTAAAAAGGAAGGCAGCGCTCAATGTGATTGCAAAAAAGTTGGACTATTTTGATCTCTGGCGTGTACATATTGTCAAGGCCGGTCGGGTTCTAATGCTGAATCTTCAACAGTAGACGACTCGTTTGATTCCTAAGAGATGACATGCGATACGTCGCTATTAACGCAATTTAGTTGTTCTCAAAATGAAGAAGAGGAGGAAGAAGAAGAAAAAGAACCAGAAGAACAACAAGATTT
>CAXIIO010001138.1:0-16121 GCA_964028335.1 Altica lythri | reverse complement strand
TGAATTTAATTAAAAATATTGATTAAATTATTTGTCCGATGGATCAAAGAAATCTGTATGCAAATTGTGCGATACACCATTTTATTTAAAGAAAATAAATTTAAAGAACTTTTACTTATAAGAATATTTGTATAGGCACGGTTTTGAAAAGGTATGGGAAAGAGAATTTTTTAATACGACTTGCTGGTTCTGACTGTAGTGAAAAAGTTTTTGTAAATTTTCCAAGTTCCCGTATAACATGCGGATTTCTTGAAAAAATGTTTTTTCATGTTAAATTTTAGAATAAAACTTTTATCCAACTTTTAACCGAAACGAAATTTTGTGTAATAACTATTCCCACCATCCTATCGGTTGGTGAATACTGAAAACATCATTGTAGTTACTGCCATAAAATTCTAAATATTTAATAAAAATTTAATATTTTGATTTCAATTAAGAGTTATTTCAATAGTCACTATTTACTTATAACTGTTGTTCAGTAGATACATAAAGACATAACTTGAAATTCAGTATGAAAATTTCACAGTCCCTTAGCAAGTACTTTCTATAAAGTAATTTATTATATAGAAATTATACAAACAAGAAAATCGAAAAATATGTCACATTCAACAAGACTCGAACCCGAAATCTTTATGTATAGCTAGTTAACTCACTGAATTCCTCCTTAAGCAGATTTATGCATGACGTTAATGAGAGAGAAATTATTTGGCAAATTATTATAGATATTTTCTTTCATTTTATTTCTGAGAATGTTATTCATCGTTAAGAAAATCGTCTGCTAGTTTTAGTTTTGAGTTTTGTATAAGATTTGATTTTGATAAAATGTTTGTTCGTATTGTTTGTGTTCTGATAAAGATAACATTGATTGGATTGTCATAAAAAATGATGGTTAAATGTTGTTGAATTATTATAAATTAATTTTAATTTTAAATAAAAGAAATAAACAAATAACATAAAGTATTAATAAAAAGATATAACTAAAAATAAAGGCAGGCGAAAATAGAAGAAGAGGCTAGTGCTGGGAAAGTGGGGGAGAAGAGAGAAGGAGATAGACAGTAGAGTAGCAGAAAGAAGGAGTTGGAAAGTAAGGGAATGGAAAGAAGATCAGCGACAGGAAGAAGAAAGAAAATTATATTTTGTTAAAATTTATTTTTGGTATAGTGAACGATTTTCTTGACTGCAGAATCCACGCACTCGGAGATTTTATTGATTGGACGAAGTACTAATATATTGATATTGAATTCCTTTCCTGGCACTTCCTCCAATCAATAAAATATCTGGGTGCGTGGATTCTGCACTTATGAATTCGATTGCTATAACAAAAAAAAGTAACACTTTGCATCTGTTGCCTTTCTGGTCTACCACTTTCCAGCTTTGGCCTATACCTACTTCTAATTGCTTCTGCTGCCTTTGTTTAATACCCGTTTTGATTATTAATTCTTTTATATAAAAAACCTAACAAATACCTATGTAATACAAAAATCACAAATTAAAGCTAGCAATCCATTTTTTAAGAGCAAATCACAGTCACAAAATCTATTGACAGGAATTTGTAGGTACCTCAAGAAAAATCCATATCAAGTTTATCTATTTACCTTTCTTGTAATTCCATCATCTAGGTTTCTTAACTCTGTGCCTCCTTTAAAAGAAGTTAAGGGGTGCACTCATCAAATTTAAACATCTTGGGCATAGCTTCGTTAAAAGATAACTTTTACTTTTCAGCAACGACAAACAATTCACTCAAGATCACATCCCCCAAGAAGGAAAATAGGTTAAAAACCTACAGCACCTTCCCTTATGGTGTCAATCACATTTCCTGATAAAGTTGGGGTCACATTTTTCTTTCTTACTTTTTTTTAAAGTTGCTCCAAATCAATAATAAGGTTGTAAACAAATTACATTATGTCCATATTGCTCAGCCATGCCGACGACAACATAACTTGGTTTAACATTTAAACATTTTAATAGGTATACGAAGCTAATTCTTTTTTAAAGATGCGATCCCGGTTTTAAGAAATAACATGTTTTCTAGATTTGGCGTTCGAAATTTCCTCTGTCTGTCCTATAAAAGGTAAGAAACATTGTCCATAATTATGAATGAATTTTGAGTTAACAGTTGCTCTCCAAACCATTTTTCGAATAAGATGATATTCTGCTGAAGAACTTGAAATTTTTTTAGCCGAAAGCAGGAAACAATTTGGCACAAAACCATTCTTATTTTTGACATGTAAAATGATCACGCGTTTTCCACTCTTTGATGGAGGTTTTACAAAGCATTTAAAAGATTGGTCGCTCCATTCTTTTTTTAAAATGTCGTGAGTGTCGTAACAAGTTTTATCAAGATAAACAATGAACATTCGTTCCTGACGTGCTTTATCGATTTCGTTTAAATACACATTTCGGGCCATAATGATTCTTTGCAATTCCATAAATAATCAATGTATTTTATTCAAAGTTCGGTCTCTACATCCTAACGAAAGAAAAACTTTTCTCAAGGTATTGGTTGATGTATATGGATAACCGGGAACCTCTTGTTTGATCATTTGAAAAGACATTAAAACATTTCTAGAATAAATTTCATATATTTTTTTTTCGAATATTTCCATCATATCATGACCAAGTTTGATTAGAGATCGTTGTATTTTCTGTTTTCGTTGATTAGACTCTTCCCTAGATACCAACTTCTATATCGACGACGGCGGTTTAGAAATTTTTGTTAATATAGAGATTCACTTTATGGCACCATAATTTGAGCCAATTTTTTTCTAAAATCAGTTGTTTATACATATTTCGAACAATCATTCAAGCAGAGGGTGACATCATTAGGTATACCGATAGCTCAAAGACTGAGAAAGGCAAAGGGCCAGGTAGGTATATATTGATAAAGAGTCAGAAGTAGGTACGACAAGAAGACAGGGATTAAAAACCTGATTACGCATAGCTCCACGCAAATTGTAGGCTACGCAGACATTTAGCTTAGAAAAAGCAATACACATCCTGACAAAAAAGCAACAACTAGAGAATTAAAAATAAATGAGGAAAAAAACGAAATGCAATTTAGAAAACATAAAGAAAGTATAAAGATTCAAATATTTAGGAGTAATAGTTGACAGTTTAAATAACAGAAGCGCAGTTACAAATGAAAGGATGAGTGCAAGCAACAGAATGTACTGGATATACCAAAGTGAGAGGAAGGAATATTAGTAAAAACACTAGCAAAGACGAGGATAGATTGAGAATCCTAGAAACGAAAATTATTAGAAGGATCCTTGGACCAAACAAGATCCAAGAAGGAGATTTGAGAAGACTTTTCAAGCATGAAATAACAACACAAATGAAGGAAGAAAGTATTGTTCGACACATAAGGGCTCAAATGTTGCGTTTGGGCATATACAAAGACGGCAGGAAGATGAATTATTAAAGTAAATAGAAACGTAAAAACCAGTAAATACGATACTCAGCGGAAGACCAAAGTGTAGATGGGAAAACCAAGACGAGCATTCGTGACTGGAGGACCCAGGTTTAAAATAACTGTTTTCTTCTAACAAACCAGCTTGTGTTCTTTATCAGATAAGTGGTTTAGTGGTTACAACGATTTAAAGGATTACGATTTAAGTAGCTTCCTCCAATCATATTAACATCGGTATCCTAATGAGCCTTAGTAGATCAGTTTGATGCTTTATTATGATGTTACCAAACATAGAAATTTTCGGAAAGATTGAACATTTTAATATTTAACTTTCGTTTACCCCCTTTAGTGGTGGATTGCGGAAGTTAAAAATTATTTTCAAGATTTTTCATGGTCGCTTTTATAATAATGTTTTTCTCAACATTTAATTTCCAGTAGTTTCTGAGAAATATCCGCTAGCCAGCCGTAATGAAATACTCTTTTTAAATTATATCTAGTGCCAGTGGTGGTCTGAAGTGTCTTTAAACTATAAGCTACGTTAGTCTAATTAACCACACAATGCTTGTAGTACCTAACTATTAATTGTTACCATGTTACGTTAATGATTTTTCTTTAGTGATACAGAGTAAATATGTTTCAATCTGGAAAGCATATAAGATATTTACTTCAAATGTATTAATATACAGTGATTCACTAATTTCCCATTTTTCTAATTTCGTGCCTTTACGATTAACATCCCACCACCCACTGCTCACCGCAAGCTGCCATGGTATCGTCATCGACCCATCCAACAGCCACATGCCAAAAACTGACAGGTGCGTTGGTTTAACGATGCATCTCGTAACCGATAGTAGTTTGTTACACGCAAAGGTCAATTTGATCACGCGATTGATTGAATTCGACGAGAACTGGACTACCTGTAACGTGACATGATCTTTTTTTTTTTCGTTGAAATTTCTTAACCAACAAAGATATATTTTAATAATTACATAATTACTACTAAGCTAATAGCTATAATTCTATCGACAAGAAAATATGTCATCGGGTTAGTTCACACTTGCTCTCATAAAACACTCTAATACTAAACTGTTGTTCGCATATTGTTTGAAAAACAAATTGTGCTTACGGTAATGAGTATGTTGCAATGATTCAGGTGTGATAACTTACACCGACTGTCCTACAATTGATGGCAAATTGCGTGAAATCAATTCGAATATTTAAACTGATGGTGGATTTGAAAAGAAGCCCAACCGAACAACGATATGGATAGTAGAAGTGTTGTCATTATTTTTTTATTGAACTAACAATCTCTTACCTTATGTCTACAGAAATGTAAAACGCAACATTGCAACCCAATATCATTATTTTTTTAGCATACACTTAAATTAAACAATCTATAGAAGTAAAATTAAATATTCCATTTTTTGTTTTAAATATTAAGGAGAGTTGGGGAATGGTGTGCACTTAAAAAATAGTATATCCCTACAAGGGACGAAAGTTGAATTTTCGGCCCTGCGCATCATGATGCCCGAGGCGAAAAGCCGAGGGCAACATGACGCGCAGGACCAAGATTTCAACTTTTGGCCCGTGTAGTGTATACTATTTTTCTTCATACCTCGATCGAAAGTACTTGCGGAACGAGCGAAGCGAGTGCAGCTGGTCGTGGGACAGGCATCAAATACATTCGAAGAGTCAAGTTTTGTCATTGATGATTATTTTTAAGGTTATAGATAGAAATAGAAATGACACGAGAATAAACAGTCCCTAGTGTAACTACGCATGAGAAATTTTTCCACCCGCCGTAAACAGGGAGTAAATGTTAAAGACGACAAAACATCATGACGCGCAGTGCCGAAAATTCAACTTTCGTCCCGCCGTAAACAGGGAGTAAATGTTAAACTTTCTTCCCTGCAATTAGGGACGAAAGTATAATAGATAAATTAATTTTAAGAACGCTAAGATATTGGTAGTAATTAGAGATATACTTATATGTATAATCTAGCTCAATGCTGGCTATACAGTTGATTGGAAAATATCAAGCTAGGTATATAATAGTATATTATTCAACGAGCGTATAATGGTAGCTATTATTCACGAAGATGAAGTTTACAACACGAGCCACAGGCGAGTGTTGTAAATCATCTGAGTGAATAATAGCCATATATACACGAATAGAATACTATACTTTGTCCACGACACAATTGCTATAATCACAACTTTAAAATTCTAAATTTACGCTATAATTAATGTAATTGAAGTTTCAAATGTATATGACTTACACTAACTACGATCTAAATTTAAAGATTAAAGTGTGTAGCTTAGATGTAGTGGTAAAAGGTAGGTCGATTCTTTATACATGTGTTTTGTTTGTTTACACCATTGACATATAAATACGGAATGAAATGTCAAAGGAAAATATAAAATTTGTCTAATATGAGTTATTCTCTTATAAAGTTTGGACATACGTTCTGTTGTGACGTCATGCAGTGAATAATAGGTACTATTATTCTTTATAAAGCACTAGTATAATGAATGTTTTGTAGAACAGTCGTGGACAAAAAATATTATTATTATTATTATTAATATTATTATTATTATACAAGAGAAGAGTTGAGAAACTAAGTTCCTATAAAACTCTTTACATGCAAGATAACAAAATTATTACTAGCAAATAGTGAACTAAATATTATCTAACAAAATTTTAAAACGATCTACATTAGTAGCAGAAACAATTTCATCAGTTACAGCGTTCCATTCGTAAAACACACGATTAGAAAGAAAATACTGGCAGCTAGTAGTCCTGAAATTTTTCCTACGGAGTTTAAGGTAATGTCCTCTCAAGCGTGCATCATCATTCCGTTTAAAAATATGACTCACAGGAGAGCCAATACTACTCAGGGCCTTAAAAGTCTGGATCAAGTCACCTCGTGGCCTACGTTGTGTTAAAGGTATCAGATGCATCATGTGAAGACGTTCTTCGTAAGACGGGCGCTGACGGAAATTAAAAGGTAATCGTGTGAAATTTCATTGCACATTTTCGAGGAAATTAATGTCACGAACCAAATGCAGTGACCATACTCGATTTGCAAACCAAAAAATAAGTCGCACATAACTTTTAAACAGTGTCGCACACGTTCGGATATCACACTGTGAGAATACCTTGGAGAGTACGTAGCTAATTTTATTAGCTTTATTTACTTGTTGTAATGTGTGTTCAGACCACGAAAGATCCGAATTAATAACAACTCCGCGATCTGAATGCCTGTTTGTATGATGGAGCAACTCATCATTAAGAATATAATCAGTCCTAGAATTATTTTTACCTAGATGGAGAACGATACACTTAGAAGTGTTCAGGGGTAACATCCATTTTACACTCCACGAAAAAATGCGATCAAGATCGGTTTGAATGCCATTATTATAGTTCACATCACCATAAATTTTAGTTTCGTCTGCATACATGGAGAGGTCCATTTTAACCGCTGACCGGATGTCCGAAGTATATATATTAAAAAGAATTGGTCCGAGCACGGATCCCTGCAGTACGCCACTTAAAACTTCTTTTTGTACACTTAAAGAGTTATTAATTTTTACGTGAAATGTACGGTCACTGAGAAATGCACTGATCCATAAAAGTAGAGCACCCCTAATACCCAAGTGTTCAAGTTTAAGAAGCAGACGACTTTTTGGTACCTTATCAATGCTTTGCTAAAATCCAAATACACCACATCTAGGTACTGGTTTTCCTCTGTCTAAAGCTTCAGTCCAGTCTGATACACATGTCATGTATTTTCATTATAAGTTTGTCATTATTATTTTGATAGCTTTTTTTATAATTCCTATGGTTGCAATCGGATATATTCAAAATAAAGTTTGTATAATTGACATAGCTGTTGGTTTTGCTATTTCACGTTTAGAGAGTTATCTAAAGACGATTAGTCGTCTGGAGCTGATATATTTTGAGGGATGGTCCTAAGTGGCTATATCAATCTATGAAACATTAGTCCAATAATAATATAGACTGCAATGAAAAAGGGAAAAGTTAGTTACCGTTTGATTAAATAGTAAATCTGATTTTTGGCACTTACTGTATTTTTTATTTTTACATAATCTTAATAAAGATAGACTGAAGTTGACTGAATAACTTTCAGCAGCTTAAATAGAAGCAGTAGAGACATTTATTATAAAACTGATTCGTAAAAGTGGTTTTTGGGTAATGATGATGACAGAATTAAAGGCCTCAATGCTAAATATGATGATCCTGGTAGAAATTTGTTTGAAATCTCTCGTGTCTACAGAAGAGATGATATCCGCAATTTTCGTTTGCCCATCTTATTACTAACAAAACACACATTAGTTGATGATGGATTGTTAAGCCTATTACGAGAAAACTACTGGATTTTAAAAAGGATGTAAAACTATCAGAGCAGTTATGTCTAAAAGTACAATATGCAAAAGATTTAACCCTAAACCATTAACAGTCAATCCTGCACCTTTCCCGTCTGAAAGGGGCCAAAGCTCTGCACCTTCTGAAGTACTTAATTGGAGTGCATTTTGCCCGGGCATAGGGCGGTACAATTATTTAAAGAAAATTTTCTATAGCCGATGATATAATTCATTTTCCCATTGACTTCTCAATAATATGTGGGTACAATATTAATATTTTGATAAATCAATTATAGTCTCCCAATTATAGTCTTGATTGAATAATGTTAATCAAAAGAAACAGTCAAATTAATAAGCTCCTTTGAAAAATACTCACACTTATCTAAAACAATCTATGAAGAAATTATTTGATTATTATTACAAAATAAAGTATTACAAATTTCTAGAGAAGTGCAATCTGCTAAGTATTTTGGTGTGATTGTAGAATCAACGCCTGATATTGCATATGTCGATCAGTTTACGATAATTATTAAAAATTCTTAAGAGATTTTTAGAATTTTCACCAATTACTTAGCCATAATGTTAAGGATATTGAAGATGCTGTCTTAAAATTTCTTGAAAACAATGGTTTGGACATAATGGACTGTCGTGGTCAATCTTAGGAGCGCAGTCAAAAATCAAAATCATTAATTCATTAGCAAAATATGTTACTTTTACTGCCTATTTGTTAAATTTAGTACAGACTTGTGCAGCTGAATCTGCAACCGAAGCAGTTGACTTTTTTTCTACTTTTTGATGGCTTAAGGCTTAAGATTCTTTTTTAAACTCGTTGGTCTGCTCGACATGATAAATATTAATGCACTAAAATTTATTGCTCACAATAGTGATAACTTTATCTGGTCACGAAAATTTTCGAACCAATGTGTTTTATTGAATTTTAGATACTTTGAACGTACAATTGGCCGGACGTAAAAGTACTTATCAAAATCTCTAGGGAAATTATAATTTTTTTGACAATTTATCTAAAATAGACACAAATAAATTAAAAAATATTGCAAATAAATTAGTTAAGAAGTATCCTGATGATTTAGATGAGACATTAGGGAATGATTGTCTTCATATTTAGGATGTCAATTCAAAGATTCCCTAGCTAATAGAGAAGTTGTACGTTCCGCACAAGAAATATGGAATGTATTGTATTCTCAAAATCTTCGAGATATTTATCCAAATGCAGACATTGCTATATGTATGTTTTTAAGTATTTCTTCTACAAATTGTTCAGGAAAGAGATCTTTTTCCACCTTGAAAAGAGTTAAACCTTATTTACGCGCAAATAAGAGCCAAGATAGACTTAAAATTTTGGCATTATCTACTGTCTATTGAAGCCCAATTAAACGAAGACTATATACCAGGAGTATTCACGGTATAGGCTTTTCCATAATATTTCTGGTCTCAATAATCAACCCAGATCATAGTTCTATTTTTGCCACTGGCGGCGCGAGGAACCATAAGAACTTATAGAGCCTTACAAGAACCGATGTTTATGACATTTAAATTTCGCGATATTAAATTCAATCTTCTATACTTAAAATAAATCTGTAGAGAGGTCAATTCTGTACATGAAATATAGTTCCAAAATAACTATCAGGGGGTGATTGGGGATCGATACTGATTCCAAAAATGCAATCAGTAAAATTTTTGTCTGTCTGTCTGTCTGTATAACCGCTATAGAAACAAAAACTACTCGACGGATTTTAACGAAACTTGGTACAATTATTTTTCATACTCCTGAGCTGGTTATAGGATACTTTTTATCACGCTATAATCAATAGGAGCAGAGCAGTGAAGGGAAATGTTGGGAAAACGGGAGAAGTAATTCCATTTTTTAAGTTTTCGTCGCGTGTGCAACTTAAATGGTTAAAGCTATACAGAAATCATCTTATTTTTATAATTTGGAGGTCAACTGTGAACGGATTTTACAAAATTTCACCCACAAGGGAAGTTGCGGGGGCATGAAAAATAAAAAAAAATAAAATTTAAAATCTATAAGTCCTACAGGTTTGAAACTTAGCAACAATAGTTATTTTTATAATTTTGAGGTCAATGGTGAGCGGATTTTGGACAATTCCACCCACAAGTGGCCATGCGAGGGCGTGAAAAATAATTTATACATATAATAAATTTGTAGAAATAAAAATTCTGCACATTAAAGTTATTAAAAAAATAATTAGCGGGGGGTGTTACTACACCGATATAGAACCTAAAAATGTGGTTAGATTTTTTTGTCTGTCTGTCTGTATGTTTGTGCGCGCATCACATTAAAACTACTGATCCGATTCGAATGCGGTTTTTACAGATGTATTTGTCTTCTTTCAACTTAACATCTGGTATATAAAAAAATTCCCCCCCACCCCTTTAACGAATTAGGGGGAGAAATTTTTATATAACAATCAACACACCACGCAAACTACGTCGCGGGTACAGCTAGTATATAATATTAATTTATTTATTTAAAATTAGTTGTCATAAAAGCTGTCAATAGTAACAAAACTTCCCGCGTAAGGATTCAAACGAGTAGCTTAGGAACACGAGCGCACTCTACCGGCAATAGTTCTGTCCCCTAAATTGAGACCATTTATTTAACATTACGTTTAAACTCCTGGTATCTATACTTCGTGCCCAATTAGTTCAAGAACTGGATTACGAGGACGTTTTTGCACAGACGAAAGCTGGACAGAAAAAAATATAAATTAAGCATTACATGAGAATTCGCCCTAAACATATTTAGGTACTTTTTAGTTGTTCTAAAAGGTTATCGAACATACTAGTTTCTAGATTGCTATTGAATATTCTGGCAATTATCAATCTGTCGATAACAACCATAGGTGGATTGAGTTGCCAGATTAGTGGACACGATCTTGCGTACGCAATGGTTACAGTATCAGTTTATCAGTTATAGGTTTCATTTTTACTTTAAAAAAATTAATAAATAAGCACACTATTCTTCTATTGCTTACGAATAACCCAAACAGAAAGGAAAGAATAAGCAAAGAATTATAATCTCTCGTACTAACATTTTATTACAATTAATTTAAATTAATTTAATTAATCGTAATTAATAAAAAAAGCAGGAGCCATTTTTAAACATATTAATTTATCGGATGTTTCTTTTGTGAATGCAAATTTGAAATTCTGTCGGCACTCTCTAAATGCTATTTTATTTTAAACTATTTTGCACTCTTTAAGTGCTATTTGATTATATTTAATTTTTTATCTATAAATTTGGTTCTAATTTACTTCCTATAAAATTACTTTAGAAGAAAAAATCTAAATTTCGAAACACCCTATTTTCAAACCTTGTTTCTAATCTTTTTTAAGTATATGTAATATCTCAATTAAATGACATATTGCCTCAACTAGCAACATGATATCGTGACAGACTGCCCTTTATCAACTACCACAATCTCACATAAAACAAATAAAATTACTTCAAAATAAACCCATTAATGAAAGCGAGAACATAATTGAATAATTAGGAGGACCAACAAAAGTATTCCCATTTCTACCTGTTCCACTTTTATTTAGGTATCAATTAAAAAAATATACATTTGGTCGGTCGTCGCGTTAAAGGTAATTTAACAAGGTTGCCAGTTGATAGTTAATATCCGAATACACCTGTACATAGGAATAATTTTGTACTATATAAAGACTATAATGTTATATAGTTGGTGTAAAACAAAGTTTAATCCATGTCATCATTATTTTACTTCGCATGTATAGACAGTGGTGCTAAACTTTTATAAGTTTACAAGATTTAAGGATTGATTCTAAGAAAACTATCCCAAACAATTTTTTTAAAGTTATATTACCTAAACAAAATATATAGTTACGGGCCGGTCCGGACCTGTCGCTAGGGAAGTAACGCCAGACAAACGGCAGTTCTTACAATTTCCAAAGATCTCAGTTGTTTTTCGATCGATCGGATAATTCGAGAGCGTTCGATTCTAGAAAGGTTGTTTTTCTAGATGTAATTTTAGCGACGCTTCGAGAAGGAATTAGTTTTATATATAATTGACTGCTTTGGACGGAGAAAAACAATTGTAATGGTAGTAGCTGGCGATAAAGTGCGGATTGTTGTACGAAATTTTGTAAAGACATTCAGTTATTGTGACTGTATCAAAGTTGTGTAAATTAGTTTAAGAAATTGTTATCTTTTTGTGGTCGCCAATAAATTGTTGAGTTTGTCTGCTGTTTATCACTAATACCGAATCCACGAAGGAAACATATAACAATACATACTCATGGACAAAATTAAACCACCACGAACAAATGTTGCAAAATGCAGAATATTAGTTATTCTATCGCTTTACTAGTTTTAAAAAATATTTTTAAAAACATTGACCATTTAACTAAGAAGAAACAACTACTTCCCTGGCTATGTGCCTCGACGGATATTGAATTACACTTCAAAGTCAAATGGGGTTGGCATATCTAACAGATAATTTAAACCAACCATTTTAGTTTGCTGTTAGAAGGGACAACTTAACTTATAGACCGGTTTCGACCTATTGGGTTTCGTCAGTACAAGTATCAAGACCAGGTTCTTGTTGTCAAATCCAATTTTGGTTTGCAGTTAGAGGTGAAGATGTCACCACTATCACGGCGTTTACACTTTCGTTACTGAAAGTAGTATATCGTTCGTGATTTTAGTCAAATCTTTAGTCAGCGATTATGCCTTAAGCTCGCTGACGGATAACATATACCTTGTACTGACGAGACCCAATAAGTCGAAACCGGTCTACAAGTTATGTTGTCCCTTCTAACTGCAAACTAAAATGGTTGGTTTAAATTATCTGTTAGATATTCCAACCCCATTTAACTTTGAAGTGTAATTCAATATTCGTCGAAGCACATAGCCCGGGAAGTAGTTGTTTCTTTTTAGTTAAATGGTCAATGTTTTCGAAAATATTTTTCAAAACTAGTAAAGCGATAGAATAACTAATATTCTACATTTTGCAAGATTTGTTCATTAATAACTCGCTTTATTAAGTAAGACACTATTACAGTTTTCTGTAATAATACTTTAAGCCACCAACTTTTTTTGCTTTAAATTTTAAAATAATGATCATGATTAAGGTTATTATTTAGAAACGCAACCCTATTTATTTTCTATATTGGCTGCATTTTTTTCTTTCTTTG
The DNA here is from genome assembly GCA_964028335.1 of Altica lythri. NCBI lineage: Eukaryota > Metazoa > Arthropoda > Insecta > Coleoptera > Chrysomelidae > Altica > Altica lythri. Next base: position 3,127 of record CAXIIO010001138.1, on the reverse strand, counting down.
TCTTTTCTTTTGCATCTTATGTTGGCAACCTAGTATTATTATTATTCATTCCTGGTACTACCTATGTGTGAGCTTTTAAAAAATAAATTACCTTTGGAATATTTTTCAATATAAGTTGTTATCATTTTCATTATCAACCCAAAATATCATTAAATAGGGATGGGTCTTTTTTGATAATCTAGAAAATATTCGTTTGTGTTAAATTATAAATGACATAATTTAAATTTGTGTTGAAAGTTGAGTACATTCTCGTTACAAAAATTGTTGATTAGCAGAAGATTTCATTTGCTAGAAGGTTTTGTGTTATTAGTAGTAGTGTTTTATTAAAAGTTTTAGTTTTAGAAAATGAATCATGGCAGAAATCTGTTAGCAGAGGACAAGGTAAAGGCATCAACTCTACTATCAGAAGGATACTCTATGCGTTATGGTGCTAATTTTTTAGGTAGCAATCACTCCACCATAAGTCGTATGGTTAAACGCTTTAATTAGATAGGATCTTGCAATCGCAGACCTGGACAAGGGTGCAAAGGTTCTACAGGTGCAAGAGATGGGCGCTTTATGCGTGTGTTTGTTCTTTGGAACAGGACAATCGCTGGTATAATGTTACGAAATGAGTTGGCTATTGCTTGCCATGAACTGATATCGTCTCAAACTGTTAGAAGACGTTTAAATAAAGCTGGATTGAGCTGGAAAAGAACGACGAAAAAATCTTTGTATACCAGGGAACAGAAAGTTTTAAGTTGCAACCATCAAAACTGGACGGTTGAATCTAGGATCAACTTAAAATCTTCAGATGGACGAGAGTATATTTGGCGAATCTCTGGAGAGATATTGGCGACATGCAGAATTGTTACCAAACATTCCATTTGGTGAGGACACATGTGACATGAGTTAATTTAACGATTAAAAAGCAAAATAATTACCAAGCTTTTAAAGCTTAGTTGTTAGAGTGTTGCCTCATAAAGGCAAATGTGGCGTCCTGCGTCCTGCTGAATGTGACATCTTTCAATTTCTCCTTAATGTCATTTAATATATTCTTGTTTGTATACTTTCTAAAATTTCAAAAATCTCCTAAGAGATATCTCAAATAATCGTTTACCAAATATCATATAAGATAATTTCAAAAATCTGATCTCTAGTATGTCAAGACGAATGAATGCAAAAATAAGAAGTAGAAGAGCTATACACGGTACTAGCTACAATTCAATTGTTTACGTTTTTTGTGTGTAGGTACTTAATGTTTAGCGAATTGTTTGCGTTATTAATTATTTAATAAAAAAATATTTAAAATATTTTTTTATCGATTTATGTTTTATACAATTGCTTTGCCTTATTTACCCATTTTGTGAAGGTACCAAATATATCAGTCTAATACAAGAAAACTAGAGCTTTTTAGCTACCACACAAAACACAACAAAAATATTATCATATCTTGTTTAATATTAAACTTTTACCTAACCTCTCAAATATCTATAACAGGTATAAAAGGGTAACAGTTGTATCGTTCTCGTTCAAAAAAATGTATTAAAGAAGCTACTAGTTTTTTGCAGCCACTACTTTGTTGCTTTGGCATTTTTTCTTGAATATCACTGTTTATGTTTTTAGAAGAACAGTTTTGTTTCTTATTTAAAAACTAGCTGTACCCGCGACGTAGTTCGCGTGGCGTGTTGATTGTTATATAAAAATTTCTTCCCCGAATTCGTTAAAGGGGTGTGGGGAGAAATTTTTATATACCAGATGTTAAGTTGAAAGAAGACAAATACATCTGTGAAAACCGCATTCGAGTCGGATCAGTAGTTTTAATGTGATGTGCGCACAAACATACAGACAGACAAAAAAATCTAACTACATTTTTGGGTTCTATATCGATGTAGTAACATCCCCCGCTAATTATTTTTTAAATATCTTTAATGTACAGAATTTTCATTTCTACAGATTTATTATATGTAAAGATTATTTTTCACGCCCCCGCATACCCCCTTGTGGGTGGAATTTTCTAAAATCCGTTCACAATTGTATTCAAAATGATAAAAATAACTATTGTGCAAAGTGTCAAACCTGTAGGACTTATAGATTTTAAATTTTAATTTAATTTTTATTGTTCACCCCCCCGCAACCCCTGTGGGTGAAATTTCGAAAAATCAGTTCACAATTGACCTCAAACTTATAAAAATAACTATTGTGCAAAGTTTTAAACCTGTAGGACTTATAGATTTTAATTTTTTTTCACGCCCCTGCAAACCCCTATGTGGGTGGAATTTCGTAAAATCCGTTCACATTAACCTCAAAATTATAAAAATAACTATTTTGCAAAGTTTCAAACCCGTAGGACTCATAGATTTTAATTTTAATTTTTTTTATTTTTCAAGCCCCTGCAACCCCCCTGTGGGTGAAATTTTGTAAAATTCGTTGACAGTTGACCTCCAAATTATAAAAATTATTATTTTGCAAAGTTATAAACCTGTAGGACTTATGGATTTTAAATTTTATTTTTTTTTATTTTTCATGCCCCCGCAACTTCCCTTGTGGGTGAAATTTTGTAAAATCCGTTCACAGTTGACCTCCAAATTATAAAAATAAGATGATTTCTGTATAGCTTTAACCATTTAAGTTGCACACGCGACGAAAACTTAAAAAATGGAATTACTTCTCCCGTTTTCCCAACATTTCCCTTCACTGCTCTGCTCCTATTGATTATAGCGTGATAAAAAGTATCCTATAACCAGCTCAGGAGTATGAAAAATAATTGTACCAAGTTTCGTTAAAATCCGTCAAGTAGTTTTTGTTTTTATAGCGGTTATACAGACAGACAGACAGACAGACAAAAATTTTACTGATTGCATTTTTGGCATCAGTATCGCTCCCTAATCACCCCCTGATAGTTATTTTGGAAAAATATTTCATGTACAGAATTGACCTCTCTACAGATTTATTATAAGTATAGATAGACAACAACATAAAGATATGACACAATAACCACATAACCACAAACAAAATGACAAATGCAAATTGAAAAATAGAAATACTGATCGGATGACAACGGCAGCTACGCGACTTGACAATCGGTGCTACCAAATCTATTAGATAAAATTAAGTAGGTATTTTATATTCACCTATTGCATGAATG
>CAXIIO010001137.1:0-16822 GCA_964028335.1 Altica lythri | reverse complement strand
GTAAAGCATGACATGTGATGATACCACCACTATACATCTTAACTAGGCCTTGTATCTCTCTGCTACCATAAAGTTTTATTAGATAAGGCGGAGATGCATCGTCTTCACAGAAGTTATAGGCCGAGAGCTTATGATTCTTACTGTAAGAGTTGTGCAAAAAATTTTAAATGAGACATTAATGTCAATCTTCATATTTAGGGTCGGTATTGGCGGAAGCACATGAATTACATCTAAATAAAGGCGAGTTGTATCCTAATCTATGTAATGGTTTACTTGAAAAATCATCTGCATATACATTTATATATTCAATGTAAACAATTTCAGAGTTACATATTAACTATTTATTTAGTTCCTTCGGCCACTATAGATCATTCAGCTATTAGTTTTCCTTTTGATTACTGGCTGTCGCGATCAGGTGGATCTTGGTGTCGAACTCAACGACTCTAACTCTACGTCTAACGTTTTTCTTAATAGCTCTGAAGAGACAGTCACTATGCCAAAGCAATACATATTTAGATACTCTGTTCCTTTGTAGGTTGGTTTTTTTCTTCTCTCTGCTGTTAGGTTTTTTTGTAAATATCAGTTTGTAATTATGTTTTATATCCAGATTCTTAAAGTCTACGCGTTTGGAGAGAACCTGGAGCAAGAAATTTAATGCAACTTATTTAAGAGGTTCAAAGCAAAGCATTGGTGTGATTCAGTGTGACTCAATATCAACCCCACCAAGACCACGTTAGTAGCCTTTACAAGGAAAAAGAATCCTTACCAAAAAACTGTCAAAATAGGTGAAAATATCGTTAAGTGGAAGAAAGAGGTCGAATATCTAGGGCTAACCCTGGATAATAAGTTACTCTGGAAAAAACACGAAAACGAAATAATGCACAAAGCTTCACATTGCTGGGAAAAATTGGGGCTGTACCCAAACACATTGTAATGGATGTACACTGCAATAGTGATAGAATATCATCATATATCAGAATCATTCTGTGGAATCAGCAGTAGTACAATCTTAGAAAAACTAAGGAAAGAAATGGATAGCGAAAAATCCAAGTACTGAAATAGAAGAACTAAGACAATCGAAGACGCTCCTGGGAAACTACGACCAGAAGAGATCTCACAGCTGTCTCAACCTGAATAAGAAAAACCTCCGAAGTATAACAGGAATACTAACTGGACACTTTATATTAAGAGGACACATGAAGAAACTAAGATTAGTAGTAGAAGCAAACTGCAGATTCTGTGAGGTAGAGGATAAAACCTCAATACACATACTCTCAGAATGCATCGCATTAAGTACTTCTGGGAACAAATACCTAGGGTCATACGAAATAGAAAGGGAAGAACTACCTAACTTAAAACCCTATACTTTCTAAGGAAGATAGTACTAGAAGAGCTGCTATAAATCTGAGAAATCATGAAATTTAGCAAGAAAAGGGGGACACAGTAGATCTTATAGGTCGCAGGTGTATATATTACCCCTAACTGCTCATGTATAAAAACATACATAGGAGGTTCACAACTGCAGGAATTTCGTTTTGCTGGATTGTTTTTATTATCAGGGCAATACGTTACCAACGTTTTAGAACCTGTATTTGTTCCATACCCGCAAAATATTTTATTTTGATGCATGACAATGCTACTCCTCATACAACCAGAGTGACAAGAAAGAGCAGACTTTTTCCAGTTTTGCCCTGACTAGCTTAATTGCCCGATTTCAATTCTTTTAAGCAGGTGTGGGATATGCTTTTTAAGGTGATTCACCAAGAAAATCTGGATAACTTATTAAAGAAAGACTCTGTAGAGGCATAATAAAAGCCCGAAAAGGCCACAGTCCTTAATAAAATATTTGTTGTTTGTTTGATTGTCACTTTTTGCATAAAAAATTGATAAATAATTTTTTTGAACAGGTTTTAAATTGTTCTTATTTTTTCATAAAACAGAGTCATTTTGATATCATCGTTCATTTACCTGTTCTCACGTATTAGGCTTAAATATGTGTTGTTTAAATATAAAAACAAAGAAAATTTTTGCAAAAGTCACTTGTTAAAATTAGCGTTAAATTATTTTTGATGATTTTATAAAAGACCTCAACAATACCAAATGAAATAACTTTATATGACTTTTATTAATGGAACACCATCGGTCTGTTTAGACTGTCATTTTGCATGTATATTTTGGGTATGGAAAAGATCTGTTTCAGATGATTTTTGCATAATTCGACTGGTTAGATATACTGATTGGTAAAATACTTTGATGGAAGTCCTGCATAATCGGCATGGTACAGCATTGTTAGAGAAGAAGTAACTTACATTACCAATCACCACAAATCAAACAACACTACTTTAGGTATTGATTCGCAGACGAAACACTTCTATTAAAATAATTGCGTATTAAGTAAATTGCACTCAACATTGCTTTTAAAGGATCAAAGAATTGGTAATTAAATAGTATTAGTATGGTAATAATTTTCTCTGGAACAAGAAAAAATAATAGACAACAAACATTAATAATCCCGACAAACAACTATATATTTTATTTCATCCTGTCCAGTAAATAAACTTCCCTATAATCAATTTGGCGCCGGTAAGTAAAACATTACGGTATCATGTACTGTAATGTGTTGCCTAGCACCTCTGCTGTGATTGCTTACGGGAAGACAATTACTTTTAATTTTTTACATTTAAAAACACTATAACGACTATAAAATAAAAATAAAATAATTAATTACTTATTTCTTATTTTATTTTAATTTAAAACACGAATTAACAATTAATACAAAATTTTAAAAATATTTGACAGTAACTGACAGTTAAGGTAATTTGACGTAATTAGTAAAGTTACGAACTATTTTTAAAATTTTTATGAATTTATTAATTTATAAAAACAGGATGAAATAAAATATAATACGATACATGGTCGTTAGGTGTTATTACAGTACTCGTTTTTATTTAGACTCGGCTCCTACGTCGCCTCGTCCGTAAACTAACTCGTACTGTAATAAGTCACCTATCGACCTTGTAACGTATCAATACATCATCAATACATAGTATAAAACAAAGTCGTTTTTCTGTCCCTATTTCCCTTTGTATGCTTAAATCTTTAAAACTACGCAACGGATTTTGATGCGGTTTTTTTTAATAGATAGAGTGATTCAAGAGGAAGGTTTATATGTATAATAACATCCATTAAATAGTGGAAAAATACTGTTATTTTTAAGGTTTCTAATGTGATGTCGTTAATTATCAATTTTTTTCCGCTTACATTGCAAACGCAGGCTGAACCCTACGAGATTTATCAAAATAATGTACTAATTATTTGTACACATTGAAAAGGTCTACAGAAAACTCCGCGATGGTATATGTCTATCTCTTATGGATATCCCACAATAACATTTTTTGTCATTTACTTTTTAAAGCTTAAATACATTGTTGATTTAATATAGATCTATATGGTCCTTTACAGCACAAGATTTAAATGAATATTTTCGAAGATATTGGAGATTTAAAATTGCGGGACGTAGCGCTTGCGCTGGTACTGGCCGACCGAGGCGGCGCCGGCGGTAACGTGCCTATAAATAGCGCATTCGAGGCCGCGATTTTCCTTATAGCACTTTGAATTTTGCAGCGATCGGACGCGTTTATTACGAAATTAATCATTATGACGCTACCCTAAGGTGGCGCAGTTGAGATGTTATAAATTTACACCTGTAATTCCTACATAACTAAGTACTATGACACCACCGTAAGGTGGCGCAGTTGATATCTCATATATTTAAAAGAGCAAAACTTACTTACCTAAGAACTATGACGTCACCGTTAGGTGGCGCAGTTAATATATAATATACCTAACCGATAAATTACAAAGTACTATAAATAATAGTAAAAACTGGTAACTAACGAGAAAATATAATAAAAAATACAAAAAATTAATCGTAGAAATAAAAGAAATGGAAAAAAACATTAGTGTTAGGCGGTGCGAAGTTCGCCGGGTCCGCTAGTAATACTATAAAAGTACGTACTCATCTGACATATCGCCAAATAACATTATCTTGTTTCCCACTGTCCGACAAAAATACAGGTAAAATAATTGTGATCAACCCAAGAAGCGATTAAAATGATTTTTGTCTGTTTTTCTTTTACTTTTTGTACAAACTTAAAAGACAGCCACGTATGAAGAGAATACCAAACATTTTGGAAAACACTGATTTATAAGTTAGCCACATAAATCGTTAGATATTATTAGGTTGCAACATGCCAGGTCGCAAATAGAAATACGTTTTAGCTGTAAAAAAACTAGTGTAATTTGTAGGTATAGAAAAAGGTGCATTGGTAATATTTTGCACCCTTCTATTTTTACTTTCTGTAAAGGTTGTTGGAACATTTTATTTTATGAATCTGAAAATAATGACCTAATTTTATTCCAGTTAGAACAAGAAGGTAAGGCAATATCAATTTCAATTTAAAAAGCCGTTCCTTCCTCAGAAATGGCCCAAAAACCCATAAGAAACACCAATAAGGCTTTTTTATAGCGCATTCAAAAAAGTATATAAGGTAGGAGACTTAGATTTTTATATACGTCTTCCGTTTTTTTCCAGAGAGCGTTATAAATTGGTGTTGTTAGGAGAATAAAATAAAATTCACGACTTTTCTTGCTAAACATATTTATAGTAATTGAATATTCTAAATCAGAACTAAAATCGTTGTTATTGACAATAAGATCTTTGGAATTCCTTTTTTTTTATTAGTAACATTAATTTAATCCGTACACATCAAAACCAAATATGATATTTATATTTTATTTAATTGTGTTATAAACTATTGATAAAACAACACATTTTATAAAAAAGTTAATAAATAGATTACCAGAACCTAATCTTTTTCAATCTTATTGAGAGGCAACTCTCGCACTATATTCTCTGTTATGCTCTTATTCTGTTCAAAACTTTCTCAAACTTACTCTCTATTGAGTGTAGCGGTCTAGTTGATTTTTTATGCAAAACTACACCAAAAGTGTGAACAAGAAAGGGTCCGCTTTATTGATAAAGTTATGCAGACTATTTTTTCGCATGGACCTCAGTTTTCTCGTAATATGAGAAAGACAAAGGAACTTCTTTGTAAAAGTTTTTCGTCGACATCCTTCGACGTTCGTTTGCAAAGTAATAATGAAGCTGACTTTTTTCATTTTGGTTTTTTACGGTTTTTTCTTTTATTCCATTTTTTGCATGTCAGGACAAGAAAATTTCGTGCCAACTTTTAATAAGGAACTAGGAAAGAATGACCTATAAAATTTGATATTCACCATCAAATTATCAAGAATTTAATTAAACCGTGTACATATTGTTACATTAAATTGATTAGTTTTTTAATAAAACAATTATATTCTTTATTAAACTAATTTTTTTGAGATATTTTTCAAAGTATACAAACAAGAAAATGACATTAGAAAAAAATGGAAGAAATGTTACATTCGGCAGGACTCAAACCTCTTAATTTTACCTATCGCCCGCAATGCCTTTAAACACTTTAGCCAGAGATGCATTAATAGTTAGCCGGTATTTTAGTCGTCTTAATGCAACTCATGTCACATTTGCCATTTTTTTTAAACTTTGTGTTATAAACTTATAGACAAAATTAAAAGACCTCTTAACTAAATAAGCTCAAGTTTTCCTGTATCCGACCGATATGTTTGGTAGCTTCACAAAACTTGTAAACGAAGCAAAGCAATTGTTTAAACAGAAATTGGCGTATCTTAAATCATTTTTTTATTAATTGATAGCACAAAAAAATAGAAACAATTAAATTATATTGTTTCAACTGAGCCAAATACAGTGTATGGCCTCCTCTACTTCTTATTACTGCATTCATTTTGCCTTGGCATACCGGAGATCAGATTTTTGATAACGTCTTGGGGATAATCTTCCACTTTGCTATGACTGCGACCTTTTTTTAAGAACGTCCCATAGGTAGTCTATGGGATTTATGTGTGGATTGTTGGCTAGCCATTCAAGATCGCTTGCATCTAGGAAATTAACCGCTTGCCTAACCGCAAGCGGCATAACATGTACAGGAACAATGTATTTGAGATAATAATCCACATTTATGGTTCTTATGCGGATAGGAATTAATGTGCGGCCATTAAAACAGATTCTGTTCCAAAACATCACTGTGCCTTTACCAAACGGAAATTTGCAGCTCACAAATCTCTCTCAAGGCCTTAGCTAAACATGCTCACGTCCATCTTAAGATTTTAATATGATCCTAGTCTCATCTGAGATCAAAACTCTCTTCCAATCGTAAACTGTCCAGTTTTGATTGTTATGAGCTAAACGTAGTCTTAACACTTTGTGTTGCATGGTTAACAAGTGTTTTTTTGCTGGCCTTCCACAATTTAATCTAGCTTTATTTAAACGTTTTCTTACAGTTCAAGACAATATTAGTACATTGCAAGCAATAGCCAACCTATTTCGTAACATTGTATCAGTGACCATCCTGTTTCGAAGAACAGACACACATAAAAAGCGCTCCTCTCTTGCTTCTGTAGACCTTCTGCGCCCTTGTATAGGTCTGTGATTGTAAGATCCTGTCTGGTTGAAGCGTTTAACCATACGACTTATAGTGGAATGATTTCTTCCTAACAAATTAGCAACAACTAGACTATCCTTCTGCCGGTAAAGTTGTTGCCTTTACCGCGTCGTATACTGATAAATCTTAGCCAAGATTCATTTTCTAAGACTAAAACTTTTGAAACAACCACTATTAGCAAATGAAATTCTATGCAAATCAACAATTTTTGTATAGTCAATGTGTTAAACACAAGTAGAAATTATGAGATTTACAATTTTAATACAATCCTCATGTGTCTAGATTATCAAGAAGACCTATCCCTATTCGCAAAAAATTAGCAACCTTAATCATGATCATTATTTTGAAATTTAAAGCAAAAAAGAGTTGGTGCTTTAATTTTGTTCATGCGTTTATTTTTATAAGGTTAGGAATGATAGATTTTTAGGGTATTTGAAATTTAGACGTGAGAAACATCTATAAGTAAAAAAAGAAGGTTCAAGTCCTGCCAATGTGACATTGTTTTTGATTTCTCCCTATAGACTGAGATCCCGGGGCCCCCAGACCTTCCTTATTTTCTAACTCTTAAAATTATGAGAAATGTGTGGGGTAATGTATGCTTAAGCACCTATGCATACCCGCTAACTTGATTAGCCGGCCCTTTTACAGGTAAAAGGTAAGAAAGGTACATAAAAATATGGCTTACTTTCCCTAAAATCTAACAGCTGTTTTTTGAGTATGTTTCACAAAATATTGTATGAAATCATAATCCAATATTGCCAGACACCTCTTGTGGGCGGTAACTCCCGCCAGACGCTTTAAATTTGCATAAAAAATTTCTTTTTTATTTTCTAACTTCCAATTTTTATATATGATATTCATGGGAGTATTTTAATACCTTTTGTATGCAGCCAGACCAACTCCATGGGCCAATCACCCCCCCAGACGCATTAAAGTTATCCTGTAAGTGTAAGCGCGACAGCATTATCTATGCGCTTGAGTGCGAGTGAGATGTACTCAGGAGATGCTTTCTCACTCTCAAACTCATGGACTATTTTATTTGTACGCATGCGCGTAGCATCTGCTTTCGCGTTTGTGATCGCGCAGGTATTATATTGTTATATTGAAGTTTTATGTTATGTTTTCGATTTTGGTTTTGATGAGTTTTGATACAAATATATAATATTTTCATAAAAAACTTTAATATAACAATATAATGCCTGCGTGATCACAAACGCGATAGCATATGCTACCCGCATGCGTATAAACAAAATAGTACATGAGTTTGAGAGTGAGAAAGCAATCTACAGAGTACATCTCACTCGCACTCAAACGCATAGATAATGCTGTCGCGCTTACACTTACAGGATAACTTTAATGCGTCTGGGGGGGTGATTGGCCCATGGGGTTGGTCTGGCTGCATACAAAAGGTATTACAATACTCCCATGAATATCATATATAAAAATTGGAGGTTAAAAAATAAGAAAGAAATTTTTTATGCAAATTAAAGCGTCTGGCGGGAGTTACCGCCCACAAGAGGTGTCTGGCAATATTGGATTATGATTTCGTACAATATTTTGTAAAACATATCCAAAAACCAGCTGTTAGAATTTAAGGAAAGTAAGCTTTATTTTTATGTACCTTTTTTACCTGTTAACTGTAAAAGGGCCGGCTAATCAAGTTAGGTGCATAGGTGCTTAAGCATACATTACCCCACACATTTCTCATAATTTTGAGAGTTAGAAAATAAGGAAGGTCTGGGGGCCCCGGGATCTTGGACTATTAAGGTCATTTTCATGTTTACATATTTTCTAAATTTTAAAAACCCCATGAGAGCTATCACTAAATAATAAGTTTACTAAATATTTATGGTAACGATCTCATAACCAAATAAACCTTTAAGACAGTACACAGAAATAGCGACTTAAAGTTTAATCTTTGAATTGTCAATTAAATAAATATTTTTTTCTTATTCACGTAATACGTCATTTATTTAAGGAGGAAATAAGTAAGTGTCATATGTGACATAAATTAAATCACAAACGCTCACTAACTACTTATGCATCTGAGGCTAAAGTTAATGATTGCAGATTTAGGTCCTGCGGGATGTGTCATATTTCTGATTTCTCATTAATATTATGTTCTTGTTTTTATAATTTCTAAATTTTAAAACTACATCCTTTTTATTTTAAAATCTTTTCACTTTTAGGTAAAATGAGAGATTGTTTAAATTAAATTTTGGTATGTATAACAGACTGTTAAAATAATATTGTAATAGTATCTGACATTAATCGATTTAAGAAACTAAATACTCTTTCCTTTGCACGTAGATCCAGTTACCGCGCTTTCTATCAACATCAAAATCAACATCAATAGAGTTTCCTGCAACCATGTAACTTCAAACTTCAAACTCTTAACAGTTTCCTATAACCACTAAGTACTAACCAACTCCCATCGTGTCAGAAATCATAACAGTTTACTTCGAGATTTCATAGCTACGTTAACATCTAATCGATAGAAGTTAAATTGAATTCGAATGTTTCCTGATCATAGATTTTAATTAACAAGATAGTTTTTCTTACTACCTAGATAGGTGTACTTTAGGTGTAAATATTTGTGGAAAACATCTTTCGATTTTTCAGTTAAATCGATACTTTGATAATTAACTAATAATTATAAAAAGAAGTTGATTTTGGAAACATATTATCCCATAAATACAAATTGTGAAAAAAATTGAAGAATTCGTGCAAAATTGGTAAACGTCGTCAAAAATTTTAAAAATGTTATTCAAACGAAAAAATTTGAAAACTTATAAAAACTGTTATACGTGGTAAAAACATCATAAAAAAAGTAGAAGCCGATAATAGTTGTGAAACATAGCTACAATAAAAAAAACTTGTTTAAAATATTAAAAAAAGTAAAAAATGTTAAAACTAGTAAAAAAATAGAATGTTGTAGAAAATCGTTTAAATTGTAAACAAACACAAAAATAAAATAAACAATTGGTAACAAACATGCAGAAATGGAAAAAATATAAAATATTAGTAAAAATATAAAAAACTGATGAAAAAAAGAGAAAGGTCGTGAAAAAATACAAATTAAAAAATTAACACTCTAGAAAAATTTAAAAGATTTAAAAAAATCGTTAACAGAAAAACATTGTAAATAGTAAAAAACATCATACACTAAAATCGTAAAAGATGAAAAAAAAAGAGTGTGCGTGTAACCTTTACGCGCGATTGAAGTAAAACTTGTTGACGTACGTATCGGAAAATAAATATTTAATTACAATTCAATTATATTTATTGCCTATATACTTTACAAAAAAAATGAGATGTTATATTTATATTATTCATTAGAAATAGGAATTTGAAAGTTATCATTATTTTCTTTATATATGAAATAATAGGTTTATGATAACTAAAATGTAAAACATAGATTTTAGTCTATAAATACCATTAATGTATTTGAAACCGTTTGAAAATTTCATAAATAAATTTCGGAAATTTAAACTCCTCCCATAGCTGAAATTATACAGTTACTTCCATCAGAATCTTCCGTTAGAATCTACCCCTAGTCGTGCCTAAAGAAGTTTTGCTTCAATAATAGGTAAACAATATTAAAAATATACACACATTACGTTTAGAATGTGTGATTTTGTAGCTGTATCTACCTTATTGTAATACATCACAACACAAGAGCCTTCGATAGTTAGATAACCATTTCATTTTGTAGCATTTTATAGCATATTCCATAAAATTTAAAATCCTGAGTTAAGTTTGTTTCCTTCACGTCTACGAAGGATCTGTTATTGGTGGTAAAAGATCAGCCATCTTGACTAGTCGTTTTATGGCCTTTATGGCTACCTAACCAAACCTAAAATAAGTATAAGAAAGTGTTAAAATATTTTGAATATTATTATTTTATGAACAAAAACGTGCAACATGCTTCTTAGTCAACGTAAAGATTCCGTATAAACAATTATTTACTATCATAATATGTATGTATGTATATAAACTTACTTAATCAAATCATAATGAATGTGGCTGTCTCGTCATTTTTTCATTTTTGTCATTTTTCTTCAAATCTTTCTGGCGCTTATAATATCCCCTTTGACGTTCACAATTTCTTTTTTTTTAACCTTTTTAGTCTATAAAACGAAAATAGCTAGGTATAAATAATAGGTATAAATAATTAGGTATAAATAGTGTAATTACACACCAAAAATAAAATTTATGCATATAGAGTACCTACCTATTCACTCATTTTCAATCAATATTTTTTCATCACTTTCTTCATTAATAAATCCACATTGTTTATTCATATTTAATACAAACACTTTATACACAAAAAACTATTTATATAAAGCAATGTATTTCGATTGACAAGATGATCAGCTGTCAATTCATACAATTACAGATTTAATTTTATTTAATATAGGAGGCAAAATCGCATGAGCGCCGCCAGGATTATTTTCAGGGGGTGCATCTGCATCTACACACTATTATGATCTAATATATATATAGAATGTAGAATGATTTGGACAGCAACCGCGACGCCTTTAGTTTTTATTCAAACAATAATTTAATAAAAAAATTAAAAAAATATATAATTTTCTGGTAAATTCAGGTATTTTCTTTCATAGCAGGAGGGTGCAAGCGCACCCTCTTGCACCCTGCTGCCGGCGCCCATGCAAAATCGTGTCAGTATTAGGTTTTGTTTCCGGTTTCTGTTATTAGAATGACGTCACGTCCGTTAGAATAACTTTTTTACTCCTAGTCTCGCTAAAGGAGTTTTACTTCAAAAATAATCAGACAAATCATGATAATTTAAAAATGTATAAATAAATAGTTACAATTGTAAAATATATTATAGTTTGTAAAAATTGTATAAAAAAAAATTCAAATTAGAAAATTAAAAAAAAATACGCCATAAAATAATATACAATTCTAAAAATAGGAAAAAAATTAGATATATAAAAAATGTAAACTTTATAAAATGGTAAAGATTTAAAATTAATACAAATTAAAATAATCACAATTTATAAAAAGAACTTTTTATAGTAGAAAGTTTTTTTACTGATTTATAGGTGATATTACTATTATATAAATTATTTTGTTACTTTCACATATAAGAACAAAAAAAAAGAAAAAACTTCTCTCTCGCGAGATCGATCCTATTACGATAACCCAACAGAATTGTCACAATCAACCGCTTATCCAAATAGGCCACCGCAAGCTTATATGAAGTCTTTCAAAATTATAATATGTATACATATTTAATTTAATAACAATTCAGTATAAATTTTGAAATCTATGTATATGCCTAAACACACTTGAAAGATGCATTGTCATCCAGTTCTTAGCTATCCTGAAAATTTCAGAGCTCTAGGTAGTCGGGAAATAGGTTTAAATTCGATTACAAAATTCCACGGAATGACACAGAGACAAAGAACACGGCGAAAATATATATTATTTTTAAAAAGACTATTAAATGCTTGGCAACACTTTAAGAAATCGTAAAAAAAAGAAAAGATGTGCTTAAGAAGGAAGTGAGTAAGTGTTGCATATAAGGAGGAATTAAGTTTCATTTGTGACATAAGTTGAATTAAGACAATCAAAAAGCCGACTAACTATAATGCATCTGTGTTGAAGAAATTAGAGGCGTTACCGGCTAGAAGGAAAAGATTGCAGGTGTGAGGTGTGAGTGCTACCGGATTGTCACATTTTTCAATTTTTCCCTAATGTCATTTTCTTGCTTGTATAAATTCTAAATTGCAAATTCTTTATAATAACATACTGGATGCTGCGAAAGAAAAACGGTTTAAAGACTTTTTTTATGTAGTATTAAGAATCCAGAAACGAATTATTTTTTTACATAAATATTTAGAAAACAATTTTTATCTTAAATTTTTTTGTTAATATAAATAAAGTTTTTTAATATAACTTAAAAGTAATATTTCATATTTGAAAGTTCTTTTTTAATGAAGTAGTTTTATACATCTAACCTAATTCGGTTTTTATAAAATAAGGACAAAACTTTTTCTATAAGCATATAGATTGCTCAAGAATTATATTTAGCCGTGAAGTGGAACAAAAATGGAGAGTCTGCAGCGGGTCTTATTATCCTAATCCTAGGTCTCTCCCGTTTCCAGAATACAGATAGGGCAATCCTGCAAAGTTTTCCCATTAAAGAATTCGTGCCCTTACATACATATCAAAATATTTGCATTATTCAATTCAACTCTCATTTTCGAATTGCTCTGTATTCTTCACTTTATCTCTTCGAAACTTGGATATAACATAAGTTCAAATTATTACAGATATAAATATTAATTGGTCAACAAATTATTATTTTATATGTATTACATTTAAATATAAAAACATTTTAAAAAAATTTGAACTGCCCCAAAAAATGCACTAAAAAGCCAGAAATAAAATCTTCATTTCCTAAAAAAATTGAACCAACTAGGCATCTGATTTCGATTTTCTTGAAGTCGGCTCCAATGATTTATATCTTTGTAATAAATGTCAGTTACTAACATTTGAAATCTAGATTTAATAGCTAAGATTAAAATAGAGGATAATTTGCCTTAAATGCAAAAAGAATTTTTTAAATCGGATTATAAGTACCCTAGATATTCGGTAACATACATAAAAAGCATATAGCCGAATTAAGAACCCCCTCCTTTTTTGAAGTCGGTTAATAAAATAACATATACATTTTTTTTAACAAGGCATGATATATTAAGAGGATAATAAACTCCATCCACTTTTAAATTTAAAAACGACCATAATTTCATAGTGTAAAATATATATTATGATTTAAATGACAAAAATATGTGACAAAAATTAAAATGTAAGAATCAATTTACTTTAGCTCGATACATCATTTACTTTGACAATGGTCTAACAACGAGTCACGTGCTGCCTGAATGTGATCTTGTAGTGTTTGGGCGTATTTATGTACATTAGCTTTCTTCATGATATCCGTACTAGCATATTTCTTAAACCACAATCGACACGTTGCTATCGAAAATATACCAGGACCCTATTCTGTAACTTGTGAGAGTGCTCGTGCACGACTACTCATCGGTGTGAGTACTCTCTCACTCATCGCTCACATGATCCTAAAAGCCCTATTCACGATAGATCGGCGAGTCTACTACTTTTTGCTCAACGTTGCCAAGTTTAACAATCACATTTGAACTATTTATTTAGTACTTTAGGTTTGTAAAATATAAACAGCCACCGGGATGAGAAGAAGAATAATAAATCGGACAATCTCAAGAAAGGGTCCTGACGTTGAAAATACAGGCGAGGTATTATTATTTGCCGATTGTTCGTTCGCATCTTCAAGATCATTTATTAGCATTTGCATCACTAAATCATCATCATCCATTTTAAAAACACTTTATAACCCCAAAAACAATAACACACTGGCAGAAAATTGTCACTAATAAAACAACAAAAAGACTAACAAAAACTAAATAATCAACAATGAACCAAACAAAAACTCTAGCAATAACAAATCATGAAAAATAAACAATATGAAGAACACTTGTATTGAAAAATCCCATGTCATGTCTGTCATGAGACAACACCCATTGTGAGCAAGTCCACTCTCTCAAAATGTATTAATTCTCTTGGTTTTACCCAGTAGAGTACTCGCGTAGGAGTAAAGGAGCATTCTCTTACTTTTTGTGAATACGGATTTTATAATTTTAGAGGAGTGACATGCGCAGTGAAGCTAAATTGTGAGAGAGCTCTCCTACACGAGCATTCACACAGGTTAGTGAATAGGGTACCAGATAAAACATCGAATTTTCGTCGGGTAAATTCAAAAACCAGTCTGGAAAATGAAGCGAGAAACATGTTTTTTTAACCATTCTTGATTAATTTTTGCTTTTGTGACGATGTCGAATCTTGTTGAAACGTCTATGGTGTACCAACAACGAAGTCTTTGGGTGCTAACGATAATAATTCGCATTTTTTTTTAATTTTAAGCACCAGACGATTAGCGTTCATCTAAAGTAACGGCTAGTCATTTCATTACTTGAGATGAAACTTCCTTTGGATGATCGTTTTAAAATTTTGTGAATTGCTAAATTGGTATTTTTTTTTCATCTTGTTTGAAAATTCCCCACCTTTACCCAAGCGTAAAAACTCTTTTGCTGAGTAAGATCATGAATTTGAATTTTACAGTATTTGTTGTTTGATTTGTTTTTCAACTCTTTGGCTGTTAAATTAGTCTATGGATCACGCTCAAGTCGCAACCTCACTATCAGGTAAAGATGCAGTTTTCGTTTGTCCACGACCATAGCATTTAGCTATGCTACCAGTGCGATTTTTAAGAACTTCCTGTCATATTGAGTTGTTTAATCTCATGTGATTCTCCTTCCAAATACGAGTAGAATTACAATTAAATATATCATTTCGTTTTTTTTTCTAAGTGATCTCTACAAATTTGACCCAAAATTGACAAGAAATTTCAAATTAAAAACTAAATTAGAATATTATATAAAAGGAACATTATATCGATAGCCATATTAACTAAATCGTTTAATCTTATTTTTTATATTAATCCTCTGCGCGTTGTTTTGAATGGGACAACCTTTAATAAAATTACCTTGTTATGAAACGATAATTTCTATCCCTAAATTTTCCCTAGTTCGATGTACTTAAAATTTCTTTAATTTTAAACCATGTCAATATTGTGCCATTAAAACATTCTCAATAAAAAAAAATGAAGTAAAGAGCCAGTTAAATTGTTAAATTAAGCAGATTCTTTTCTTTCTAAACACAAATCGCAAGGAAATTGGAAAAACGACTTTTTAATAACACGAATCCATAGGCGTGTAATGTGTTTTCCGTTATTCAATTTTAAAGGATGAAAGAACAGCTATATAACGGTTAAAATTTGATGCAAATAAGAACAAAATAAATATAAAAAAATAAACCAATAAAATCAAATACTATAGAATAGAATAGAATAAAATAGAATAGAATAGAATAGAATAGAATATAATAGAATATAATAGAATAGAATAGAATAGAATAGAATAGAATAGAATAGAATAGAATAGAATAGAATAGAATAGAAAAGAATAGAATAGAATAGAATAGAATAGAATAGAATAGAATAGAATAGAATAGAATAGAATAGAATAGAATAGAATAGAATAGAATAGAATAGAATAGAATAGAATAGAATAGAATAGAATAGAATAGAATAGAATAGAATAGAATAGAATAGAATAGAATAGAATAGAATAGAATAGAATAGAATAGAATAGAATAGAATAGAATAGAATAGAATAGAATAGAATAGAATAGAATAGAATAGAATAGAATAGAATAGAATAGAATAGAATAGAATAGAATAGAATAGAATAGAATAGAATAGAATAGAATAGAATAGAATAGAATAGAAATAGAATAGAATAGAATAGAATAGAATAGAATAGAATAGAATAGAATAGAATAGAATAGAATAGAATAGAATAGAAAAGAATAGAATAGAATAGAATAGAATAGAATAGAATAGAATAGAAAAAAATAGAATAGAATAATAGAATAGAATAGAATAGAATAGAATAGAATAGAATAGAATAGAATAGAATAGAATAGAATAGAATAGAATAGAATAGAATAGAATAGAAAAGAATATAATAGAATAGAATAGAATAGAATAGAATAGAATAGAATAGAATAGAATAGAATAGAATAGAATAGAATAGAATAGAATAGAATAGAATAGAATAGAATAGAATAGAATAGAATAGAATAGAATAGAATAGAATAGAATAGAATAGTATAAAATAGAATAGAATAGAATAAAATAGAATAGAATAGAATAGAATAGAATAGAATAGAATAGAACAGAATAGAATAGAATAGAATAGAATAGAATAGAATTAGAATAGAATAGAATAGAATAATAGAATAGAATAGAATAGAATAGAATAGAATAGAATAGAATAGAATAGAATAGAATAGAATAGAATAGATAGAATAGAATAGAATAGAATAGAATAGAAATAGAATAGAATAGAATAGAATAGAATAGAATAGAATAGAATAGAAATAGAATAGAATAGAATAGAATAGAATAGAATAGAATAGAATAGAATAGAATAGAATAGAATAGAATAGAATAGAATAGAATAGAATAGAGTAGAATAGAATAGAATAGAATAGAATAGAATAGAATAGAATAGAATAGAATAGAATAGAATAGAATAGAATAGAATAGAATAGAA
>CAXIIO010001136.1:32500-35683 GCA_964028335.1 Altica lythri | reverse complement strand
TAATTGTGTTAACGTATTTTAGTAAGAAATGATTGAATTATTATTGTAGTTAAATTTTACAAGTTATTTCTCAGTAATATGTAAAAATAATTTTTTTTAAATATATTTTTTTGTAAATATCACTTAATTGTGCCAACATAACAACTAAATTTTAATAAAATTTTATGAAATTTTATAATGTAATCTTTATTTTCATTAGAATGTTATATAGATTACGTAATGATTAAATTTATTGGACGAATATTAAATTATATAAAGTATTAAACCATAAATTTAAACTACATATACTAAATAACGTAAAGCGCTATAATAACAATTGCCCAGTTATGTAAAAAGACGACTCGACAAATACTCGATCTAAAAGTCTGGTGTTGTCCAAGTTTGATCTTTTTGCATTGTGGTTGAGATTTATATTATATATTTTATTTTCTAACATTTCTATCTTCAAAAATGTTGGTAGTAATTGTTAAGAAATATAAAATTATGTATATATAAAACCACAATTATTTTTTGTATCGTAAGATACAGATCACACAGCGAGATCGCGGATTTTGCAAGGCGTTTACACGTTTGGCGATCCACATGCGATCAAACTAATAAAATTTGATTTCAATCAAATTTTTCATTTTTTGCGACAACTCTCTTCTGTCCGAGCGGGAATTTCTATTCGTAACGATTCTTTCGAGTACACCGTGTCGCTTTATATCTAGCGAAGGGTCGAGAGAATGTTCGAAATTTTTTGCCGGTAGGCGTTTATATAAAACATGACAAAGTAGTTACATTTAAAACTAGCTCTCTGTTATGTAATATATTGTCTGTCCGGTTTTTATATGTAATATAAGAGATAATACAAATACGATTGTCTTGTCTTCTATAAATATCATATATACCTTATCTCCTATTAAGCGTGGCGTGCGAAAAGTTTAACTTTTCATGTACGCAAAATTCAACACGCACTAGGAAAAGAATATGATAGAGATTTGACACATCGGTCTTTTGTTTCTCTTGAATTGCAAATTTGTAATACTAGAGGAGACTGATAATCTCTGTTATTCTTTTTCGAATGACGGAACAACAGCTCCCTGGTTGATCCTGCCAGTAGTCATATGCTTGTCTCAAAGATTAAGCCATGCATGTCTCAGTACAAGCCAAATTAAGGTGAAACCGCGAAAGGCTCATTAAATCAGTTATGGTTCCTTAGATCGTACCCACATTTACTTGGATAACTGTGGTAATTCTAGAGCTAATACATGCAAACAGAGCTCCGACCGGAGACGGAAGGAGCGCTTTTATTAGATCAAAACCAATCGGTGGCGAGCTTGCTCGACATCGTAATACTTGGTGACTCTGAATAACTTTACGCTGATCGCACGGTCTCGCACCGGCGACGCATCTTTCAAATGTCTGCCTTATCAACTGTCGATGGTAGGTTCTGCGCCTACCATGGTTGTAACGGGTAACGGGGAATCAGGGTTCGATTCCGGAGAGGGAGCCTGAGAAACGGCTACCACATCCAAGGAAGGCAGCAGGCGCGCAAATTACCCACTCCCGGCACGGGGAGGTAGTGACGAAAAATAACGATACGGGACTCATCCGAGGCCCCGTAATCGGAATGAGTACACTCTAAACCCTTTAACGAGGATCAATTGGAGGGCAAGTCTGGTGCCAGCAGCCGCGGTAATTCCAGCTCCAATAGCGTATATTAAAGTTGTTGCGGTTAAAAAGCTCGTAGTCGAATCTGTGTCCCGCGTCGCTGGTTCATCGTACGCGGTGTCAACTGGCGTGTCGCGGGACGTCCTGCCGGTGGGCTTAGCTCGCAAGGGCGGCCCAACTCAATCCCGCCGCGGTGCTCTTCACTGAGTGTCGAGGTGGGCCGGCACGTTTACTTTGAACAAATTAGAGTGCTTAAAGCAGGCTAAAACTTCGCCTGAATACTGTGTGCATGGAATAATGGAATAGGACCTCGGTTCTATTTTGTTGGTTTTCGGAACCCCGAGGTAATGATTAATAGGAACGGATGGGGGCATTCGTATTGCGACGTTAGAGGTGAAATTCTTGGATCGTCGCAAGACGGACAGAAGCGAAAGCATTTGCCAAAAACGCTTTCATTGATCAAGAACGAAAGTTAGAGGTTCGAAGGCGATCAGATACCGCCCTAGTTCTAACCATAAACGATGCCAGCTAGCGATCCGCCGACGTTCCTCCGATGACTCGGCGGGCAGCTTCCGGGAAACCAAAGCTTTTGGGTTCCGGGGGAAGTATGGTTGCAAAGCTGAAACTTAAAGGAATTGACGGAAGGGCACCACCAGGAGTGGAGCCTGCGGCTTAATTTGACTCAACACGGGAAACCTCACCAGGCCCGGACACCGGAAGGATTGACAGATTGAGAGCTCTTTCTTGATTCGGTGGGTGGTGGTGCATGGCCGTTCTTAGTTGGTGGAGCGATTTGTCTGGTTAATTCCGATAACGAACGAGACTCTAGCCTGCTAACTAGGCGTATTTCGACATCCCAAAGGCCCGCCGGTGATGGGTTTCGGCCCCCACTGCGCGCGGTTTTTACTGTCGGCGTACAAACAATTCTTCTTAGAGGGACAGGCGGCTTCTAGCCGCACGAGATTGAGCAATAACAGGTCTGTGATGCCCTTAGATGTTCTGGGCCGCACGCGCGCTACACTGAAGGAATCAGCGTGTCCTCCCTGGCCGAGCGGCCCGGGTAACCCGCTGAACCTCCTTCGTGCTAGGGATTGGGGCTTGCAATTGTTCCCCATGAACGAGGAATTCCCAGTAAGCGCGAGTCATAAGCTCGCGTTGATTACGTCCCTGCCCTTTGTACACACCGCCCGTCGCTACTACCGATTGAATGATTTAGTGAGGTCTTCGGACTGAGCGCGGTGGCGTTTCGGCGTCGTCGATGCTTCGGAAAGATGACCAAACTTGATCATTTAGAGGAAGTAAAAGTCGTAACAAGGTTTCCGTAGGTGAACCTGCGGAAGGATCATTACAGTGTTTGTCAACTTACGACAAGTCTGTTATAAATATTTGAACTATATATCGTTTTACTTGCATATGCTGTCATTAGAACGTCCGTTATTAAACGCATACGATCTTTTGAGGTATAGAATGCGAAATAAACGAAATGTTTTTAGGAACTAAAGTTAGAAACAATTATATTATTTATATTTT
>CAXIIO010001136.1:17500-25000 GCA_964028335.1 Altica lythri | reverse complement strand
TTTTAATTTGTAAAATTAATTTTAGATTGCTCAATAATTTTAACAATTACAAACATTAAAAAAACTGCTATACAAAGTCAAGTAAATGCAATTTTTAATTGCACACTATTAAGTAACTTTCCATCGTCCCAAAATATGTTACAAAACACTATTTTAACGCCAAATATATAGCAACATTTGCGTGGCTATTTTACAATTATTGTACTATCGTAAAATAAACGCAGAAACGTAAATCCGCTTCCTGGTTTATCAGTGCTTTCTAATAGACTCTGTACATGACACGATTACTAGTATTACTTTAAACTTCTCATCATGCCATACTGTGTGGTTGTATTATTGTATTGTATACACTGACTTTGTCAAAAGTGTTAAGGTGTATGAAGATTCTACCAAAAAAATATTATAGTTTCTTTGCCATTTTCCTTACGATATAGTCATGATGTGTGACAACAGTTAAATTGTTATCTACTATGAAGTCTAGGTATTTAAACTTCGTTTTAAATTCAATTGTGCATGACCTATCTACTATCACATATTTAACTTGTGAAAGTACAAAGAATTTTATTAAAAATATTTCTATATTGTTAATAAAACGAAATATCTATACCACTGCTTTTGTGTTTAATACTTAGAAGCAGTGTTTATAAATAAAGTGTAGTTTAAGGTAGATAGCTGTTTTGTAGAATTTTATGTTTTTACTTGCTGTGAAAATACGTAGAAATTTGTTGAAAATATATTTATATGGTAAATTAAACGAAATGTGTATGCTACTGTTTCTGCTGTCAATTCTATAAAACGGTAGCAGTAAGTAAAGTGTACTTTTTCACATATTTGTAACTTGTGAAAGTACAGAGAATTTTATTGAAAATATTTTAATATTGTTAATAAAACCAAATATGTAGAATTTTAAGTTTTAACTTGTGAAAGTATGTAGAATTTTTCTAAAATTATATTTATATGCTAAATCAGAGAAAAATATATTTTTATTAAATTAAACGAAATATATATGCTACTGTTTCTGCTGTCGATTCTAAAAAACGGTAGTAGTAAATAAAATGTACTTTTTTACATATTTAACTTGTGAAAGTACGGAGAATTTTATTGAAAATATTTTGATGTTGTTAATAAAACTAAATATCTATACAACTGCTTTTGCTTTTAATATTAAGAAGCAGTGCTAGTAAATAAAGTGTAGTTTTAAGCTAGATAGCTGTTTTGTAGAATTTCATGTTTTTACTTGTTGTGAAAGTACGTAGAAATTTTTTGAAATTTTATTAATATTGAAAAGTAAATGAAATATTTATGCTTCTGCTTCTGTTTCCGATTCCAAGAAACAATGCTAGTGAAAAAATTTAGGTTTAAGCTTCGAAAGCTGTTTTGTAGAATTTTAAGTTTTAACTTGTGAAAGTATGTAGAATTTTTCTGGAATTATATTTATATGGTAAATCAGAGAAAAATATATTTTTATGTCGTAAATTAAACGAAATATATATGCTACTGATTCTGATTTTGAGTTTGAAAAACGGTGGTAGTAAATAAAATGTACTTTTTTACATATTTAACTTGTGAAAGTACAGAGAATTTTATTGAAAATATTTTTATATTGTTAATATAAACTAAATATCTATACAACTGCTTTTGCTTTTAATATTAAGAAGCAGTGCTAGTAAATAAAGTGTAGTTTTAAGCTAGATAGCTGTTTTGTAGAATTTCATGTTTTTACTTGTTGTGAAAGTACGTAGAAATTTTTTGAAATTTTATTAATATTGAAAAGTAAATGAAATATTTATGCTTCTGCTTCTGTTTCCGATTCCAAGAAACAATGCTAGTGAAAAAATGTAGGTTTAAGCTTCGAAAACTGTTTTGTAGAATTTTAAGTTTTAACTTGTGAAAGTATGTAGAATTTTTCTAAAATTATATTTATATGCTAAATCAGAGAAAAATATATTTTTATTAAATTAAACGAAATATATATGCTACTGTTTCTGCTGTCGATTCTAAAAAACGGTAGTAGTAAATAAAATGTACTTTTTTACATATTTAACTTGTGAAAGTACGGAGAATTTTATTGAAAATATTTTGATGTTGTTAATAAAACTAAATATCTATACAACTGCTTTTGCTTTTAATATTAAGAAGCAGTGCTAGTAAATAAAATGTAGTTTTAAGCTAGATAGCTGTTTTGTAGAATTTCATGTTTTTACTTGTTGTGAAAGTACGTAGAAATTTTTTGAAATTTTATTAATATTGAAAAGTAAATGAAATATTTATGCTTCTGCTTCTGTTTCCGATTCCAAGAAACAATGCTAGTGAAAAAATGTAGGTTTAAGCTTCGAAAGCTGTTTTGTAGAATTTTAAGTTTTAACTTGTGAAAGTATGTAGAATTTTTCTGGAATTATATTTATATGGTAAATCAGAGAAAAATATATTTTTATGTCGTAAATTAAACGAAATATATATGCTACTGATTCTGCTTTTGAGTTTGAAAAACGGTGGTAGTAAATAAAATGTACTTTTTTACATATTTAACTTGTGAAAGTACAGAGAATTTTATTGAAAATATTTTTATATTGTTAATATAAACTAAATATCTATACAACTGCTTTTGCTTTTAATATTAAGAAGCAGTGCTAGTAAATAAAGTGTAGTTTTAAGCTAGATAGCTGTTTTGTAGAATTTCATGTTTTTACTTGTTGTGAAAGTACGTAGAAATTTTTTGAAATTTTATTAATATTGAAAAGTAAATGAAATATTTATGCTTCTGCTTCTGTTTCCGATTCCAAGAAACAATGCTAGTGAAAAAATGTAGGTTTAAGCTTCGAAAACTGTTTTGTAGAATTTTAAGTTTTAACTTGTGAAAGTATGTAGAATTTTTCTAAAATTATATTTATATGCTAAATCAGAGAAAAATATATTTTTATTAAATTAAACGAAATATATATGCTACTGTTTCTGCTGTCGATTCTAAAAAACGGTAGTAGTAAATAAAATGTACTTTTTTACATATTTAACTTGTGAAAGTACGGAGAATTTTATTGAAAATATTTTGATGTTGTTAATAAAACTAAATATCTATACAACTGCTTTTGCTTTTAATATTAAGAAGCAGTGCTAGTAAATAAAATGTAGTTTTAAGCTAGATAGCTGTTTTGTAGAATTTCATATTTTTACTTGTTGTGAAAGTACGTAGAAATTTTTTGAAATTTTATTAATATTGAAAAGTAAATGAAATATTTATGCTTCTGCTTCTGTTTCCGATTCCAAGAAACAATGCTAGTGAAAAAATGTAGGTTTAAGCTTCGAAAGCTGTTTTGTAGAATTTTAAGTTTTAACTTGTGAAAGTATGTAGAATTTTTCTGGAATTATATTTATATGGTAAATCAGAGAAAAATATATTTTTATGTCGTAAATTAAACGAAATATATATGCTACTGATTCTGCTTTTGAGTTTGAAAAACGGTGGTAGTAAATAAAATGTACTTTTTTACATATTTAACTTGTGAAAGTACAGAGAATTTTATTGAAAATATTTTTATATTGTTAATATAAACTAAATATCTATACAACTGCTTTTGCTTTCAATATTAAGAAGCAGTGCTAGTAAATAAAGTGTAGTTTTAAGGTAGATAGCTGTTTTGTAGAATTTCATGTTTTTACTTGTTGTGAAAGTACGTAGAAATTTTTTGAAATTTTATTAATATTGAAAAGTAAATGAAATATTTATGCTTCTGCTTCTGTTTCCGATTCCAAGAAACAATGCTAGTGAAAAAATGTAGGTTTAAGCTTCGAAAGCTGTTTTGTAGAATTTTAAGTTTTAACTTGTGAAAGTATGTAGAATTTTTCTGGAATTATATTTATATGGTAAATCAGAGAAAAATATATTTTTATGTCGTAAATTAAACGAAATATATATGCTACTGATTCTGATTTTGAGTTTGAAAAACGGTGGTAGTAAATAAAATGTACTTTTTTACATATTTAACTTGTGAAAGTACAGAGAATTTTATTGAAAATATTTTTATATTGTTAATATAAACTAAATATCTATACAACTGCTTTTGCTTTTAATATTAAGAAGCAGTGCTAGTAAATAAAGTGTAGTTTTAAGCTAGATAGCTGTTTTGTAGAATTTCATGTTTTTACTTGTTGTGAAAGTACGTAGAAATTTTTTGAAATTTTATTAATATTGAAAAGTAAATGAAATATTTATGCTTCTGCTTCTGTTTCCGATTCCAAGAAACAATGCTAGTGAAAAAATGTAGGTTTAAGCTTCGAAAGCTGTTTTGTAGAATTTTAAGTTTTAACTTGTGAAAGTATGTAGAATTTTTCTGGAATTATATTTATATGGTAAATCAGAGAAAAATATATTTTTATGTCGTAAATTAAACGAAATATATATGCTACTGATTCTGCTTTTGAGTTTGAAAAACGGTGGTAGTAAATAAAATGTACTTTTTTACATATTTAACTTGTGAAAGTACAGAGAATTTTATTGAAAATATTTTTATATTGTTAATATAAACTAAATATCTATACAACTGCTTTTGCTTTCAATATTAAGAAGCAGTGCTAGTAAATAAAGTGTAGTTTTAAGGTAGATAGCTGTTTTGTAGAATTTCATGTTTTTACTTGTTGTGAAAGTACGTAGAAATTTTTTGAAATTTTATTAATATTGAAAAGTAAATGAAATATTTATGCTTCTGCTTCTGTTTCCGATTCCAAGAAACAATGCTAGTGAAAAAATGTAGGTTTAAGCTTCGAAAGCTGTTTTGTAGAATTTTAAGTTTTAACTTGTGAAAGTATGTAGAATTTTTCTGGAATTATATTTATATGGTAAATCAGAGAAAAATATATTTTTATGTCGTAAATTAAACGAAATATATATGCTACTGATTCTGCTTTTGAGTTTGAAAAACGGTGGTAGTAAATAAAATGTACTTTTTTACATATTTAACTTGTGAAAGTACAGAGAATTTTATTGAAAATATTTTTATATTGTTAATATAAACTAAATATCTATACAACTGCTTTTGCTTTCAATATTAAGAAGCAGTGCTAGTAAATAAAGTGTAGTTTTAAGGTAGATAGCTGTTTTGTAGAATTTCATGTTTTTACTTGTTGTGAAAGTACGTAGAAATTTTTTGAAATTTTATTAATATTGAAAAGTAAATGAAATATTTATGCTTCTGCTTCTGTTTCCGATTCCAAGAAACAATGCTAGTGAAAAAATGTAGGTTTAAGCTTCGAAAGCTGTTTTGTAGAATTTTAAGTTTTAACTTGTGAAAGTATGTAGAATTTTTCTGGAATTATATTTATATGGTAAATCAGAGAAAAATATATTTTTATGTCGTAAATTAAACGAAATATATATGCTACTGATTCTGATTTTGAGTTTGAAAAACGGTGGTAGTAAATAAAATGTACTTTTTTACATATTTAACTTGTGAAAGTACAGAGAATTTTATTGAAAATATTTTTATATTGTTAATATAAACTAAATATCTATACAACTGCTTTTGCTTTTAATATTAAGAAGCAGTGCTAGTAAATAAAGTGTAGTTTTAAGCTAGATAGCTGTTTTGTAGAATTTCATGTTTTTACTTGTTGTGAAAGTACGTAGAAATTTTTTGAAATTTTATTAATATTGAAAAGTAAATGAAATATTTATGCTTCTGCTTCTGTTTCCGATTCCAAGAAACAATGCTAGTGAAAAAATGTAGGTTTAAGCTTCGAAAGCTGTTTTGTAGAATTTTAAGTTTTAACTTGTGAAAGTATGTAGAATTTTTCTGGAATTATATTTATATGGTAAATCAGAGAAAAATATATTTTTATGTCGTAAATTAAACGAAATATATATGCTACTGATTCTGCTTTTGAGTTTGAAAAACGGTGGTAGTAAATAAAATGTACTTTTTTACATATTTAACTTGTGAAAGTACAGAGAATTTTATTGAAAATATTTTTATATTGTTAATATAAACTAAATATCTATACAACTGCTTTTGCTTTCAATATTAAGAAGCAGTGCTAGTAAATAAAGTGTAGTTTTAAGGTAGATAGCTGTTTTGTAGAATTTCATGTTTTTACTTGTTGTGAAAGTACGTAGAAATTTTTTGAAATTTTATTAATATTGAAAAGTAAATGAAATATTTATGCTTCTGCTTCTGTTTCCGATTCCAAGAAACAATGCTAGTGAAAAAATGTAGGTTTAAGCTTCGAAAGCTGTTTTGTAGAATTTTAAGTTTTAACTTGTGAAAGTATGTAGAATTTTTCTGGAATTATATTTATATGGTAAATCAGAGAAAAATATATTTTTATGTCGTAAATTAAACGAAATATATATGCTACTGATTCTGCTTTTGAGTTTGAAAAACGGTGGTAGTAAATAAAATGTACTTTTTTACATATTTAACTTGTGAAAGTACAGAGAATTTTATTGAAAATATTTTTATATTGTTAATATAAACTAAATATCTATACAACTGCTTTTGCTTTCAATATTAAGAAGCAGTGCTAGTAAATAAAGTGTAGTTTTAAGGTAGATAGCTGTTTTGTAGAATTTCATGTTTTTACTTGTTGTGATAGTACGTAGAAATTTTATTAATATTGAAAAGTAAATGAAATATTTATGCTTTTGCTTCTGTTTCCGATTCCAAGAAACAGTGCTAGTAAAAAAATGTAGGTTTAAGCTTCGAAAACTGTTTTGTAGAATTTTAGGTTTTAACTTGTGAAAGTATGTAGAATTTTTCTAAAATTATATTTATATGCTAAATCAGAGAAAAATATATTTTTATTAAATTAAACGAAATATATATGCTACTGTTTCTGCTGTCGATTCTAAAAAACGGTAGTAGTAAATAAAGTATACTTTTTTAAATGTTTAATTTGTGAAAGTACGTGGAATATTTTTGAAAGCACATGATATAATGGTCAACGAATAATAGTTTTTATATCTTGTTAATTTAATATTAAGATAAACCAATTTAATAACTGAATTAATTGTGTTAACGTATTTTAGTAAGAAATGATTGAATTATTATTGTAGTTAAATTTTACAAGTTATTTCTCAGTAATATGTAAAAATAATTTTTTTTAAATATATTTTTTTGTAAATATCACTTAATTGTGCCAACATAACAACTTAAGTTTTAATAAAATTTTATGAAATTTTATAATGTAATCTTTATTTTCATTAGAATGTTATATAGATTACGTAATGATTAAATTTATTGGACGAATATTAAATTATATAAAGTATTAAACCATAAATTTAAACTACATATACTAAATAACGTAAAGCGCTATAATAACAATTGCCCAGTTATGTAAAAAGACGACTCGACAAATACTCGATCTAAAAGTCTGGTGTTGTCCAAGTTTGATCTTTTTGCATTGTGGTTGAGATTTATATTATATATTTTATTTTCTAACATTTCTATCTTCAAAAATGTTGGTAGTAATTGTTAAGAAATATAAAATTATGTATATATAAAACCACAA